>SNQJ01S0120470.1:46331-63438 GCA_010110895.2 Picea sitchensis | reverse complement strand
AATGCATACTAAAGAAACACAATTTTACCTAACGACATATTAGACCAAGTAGATCTTAACTAACTCCTAAGTGTCTAAATATCCTAACATTTCATAACTACTCATGCACATCTACTCAATGCATTCTTATATTGATTCAAGAATACAAATTTTTTATGTCATGTATTTCACCATAGTGAGTTGGAAAGTCTAGAGAACACCTTGGAACATCATCTTTCCACCTCCCTAATACTTGCTTGACCATCTAGACACCTTCCTCTTTAGCCTAACACAACACTAGGTATATACCTCATTTTTTCTAAATAATCCCTACGACATACTGGAAGGCATTTCCTTTCTTGTAACATCCCCAATTTTCATCCCCAAAAATTATAATGTAAATGTATAAAAATGAATTAAGCTAGTGAGTCGATGTGTTGCGGTGAAGAGCTGTATTGATTTAATGTGTTCGAGGGCCGAATTGAATATTATGTATATTTAAATAATTGATAAAAATAGTAATCACTGGTTGTGATAAGAGAGGGATAAAAATGATGGGGGGCTATTATTCCACAAGAGAGAGTTGTCCAAGGGGGACTTATGCATGGGTATTATTCCAAACCCACATTCTTGAAATTATTATCATTGTGCATAAACTTTATAATTATTGTTGAGTGTTCCCAAATCTAATCATTGAATTAATGTAGGAGGGTGGGTGTGAGAAGTCACATCCCATAGTTATTGGAAAGAATGGGAATGCATATAATCAACTTGGGGAAGAGTGTAAGTAAAGAAAGCAATCAAGGAGAGAAAATTGGTATGGGTAGAGGAGGTAGAATTAGACAATCATTGTTTTTCAAAGAGACAAGATTGACATGCAGGTTTTGGTGCAACAAGAGAGGAGTTGAGTGATGGGAAGAGCACCAACCATTTTTTGCTTGAAGGAATGCACGATATGGCTATGTTTTATTCTGAGAAAGAGGCTTGTGTGCATGTATGAAATGGGTTGTAAGTTTGTAGTGTGTTTCCCATGGAGGAAATGGTTCAAGAGCCTTGTTAAGGCTATTGTGAGCACTCCTAGATTATTTGGGAGGTTCCTGGTCAACCGGGTGCACTAGAGACCTGGAGGGAAGTGGGGAGGAATGAAGGACTAGGTGTAGTGAAGGGGGATCCCATTAATTGGATTGTGCAGGTTGTGTGGACAGAGTGGAACTTGGGTTTTGGGCCACTAAGTGTGGAGCATGGACAGTGTTGGAATGCGTAAAATAAACATCAGCGTGAGATATATTATTCATGATATGATACACATATAAATACATTTAGGCTGACATTTGGATTCATTTTTCAAGGTCTCTTGGACTCCCTATGACCATTACACTATCACTTGGCATTTTATATTATGTCAAGTGACTAATACCATAACCCTAGTGTATTAGGTTTCCAACATTCCCCTCCTTAATCTGTAGGGGTGTTTGTGAGTCCAAGGAGAGATGAAATATAAAAGTGTGTAGCTGAAATCTCAAAGTGGATAGTTGTTGATGGATGAATATTCTCTCTAAATATGGTGGTTTTGGGATGACCACAAACCAAATGGATAGTAGAATTTGATGTCTTCTACTAAATGGTGATGGTGGTTTAAGCAAGATGATAAGATACTATGGTGGTTTATGGATGACCAAAAAAATTGGAACTTATCTCTATGGCTCAATGGTTCCGAGAACATTTCCTAACTTAGCTAGAATATAGAAGTTGACGTCTTATGATAATTGGAAGTGCTCTTGAAATTATGGTTTAAATATGACCATAAACTATTCTCTAGAAGAAGATTTAAATATTCTACTAAGTGGTGGTTTAAGAAAAACCACAAACAATCTGGTGGTCTTGGATGACCACAAACCAAATCATGCTTTCTTGTCACACTCACTTGTTACTGCTTGATTGATAATACTTTGAAACTTGAATCTTGATTGTCAATCGTTGATGTTGTCCCCCCCTGTCAGGTACAATGTGAGAAGATGTAAACCCTTTCACTACAATATGTGTCAATTCTGGAGAATGAATTCTACAGTATGACTTATATATCTTCTTGACTATTGATGACCATCGCCAAGAAGTGATCCACCCATAGTGTTTCTTTACTCTTTCAGTTGTCTTAATGTTTGGAACATCTATCCAAAATATGATTTTTGTTTCCACAATGATCACAAGGATGGAGAATGAAGCACAAATATTCCACATGGCCAATTCACTAACAATGTTTGCATTTCAAAATATTATCTTGAACTGGAGCAGGTGAATATGAACCTTCTTGTAGAAATATGACACTTTGGAATTGGTTTGGTTTGGTATAATATAGAATATTAAAGGTGACTTCCTTTTCATATCTGATACCAATTCTATGTTTATTGTTCTTGAATTCTTCAAGAGGTCTGAGGATTGGCTTGGAAAAAAAAGATGAAATTTATTTGTACTTGAATATGAATCTATCTCACTGAGTATTGGCTATTGGTCTGAATCAACATCACCATCTTCTTCGAAAATATGGTTGTTATGAGCAAGGACTAGTTCAAAATGTCAAATAATTTTTCTTTCAAGTGGATCATGAAGAAGTCAATTATGAGTTTGCAGCAATGATACTTTGGCTTGTGAAACTTGCAAAATTATTATGACAGTCTGCAAAGTTGCTTTCTCAGTGGTGACTATATTTTCCATAGAAGAGAGTATTAGAGTGTTCAATAACTCTAATAATTCATGAACTCGATTCATTTAGACACTGACTTAGACCTCAAGGGTTTCTTGCAACTCCACCCCTTAACAATTAGACTGTACTATGCAAAAAAAAAGAGGATGATATCATCTTATACAAAAAATGCACCCATTTACAATGTTATCCAACTTAATTTCAGAAAAGCACAAGTAAAATTACAAAGATACTATTTTCAACTTACCTGGAGTTGAAATGATTGGGTTGAATATGTCATCAATGTTGTTATTTGGATTTACCATAGACCAATTCTTCTAAGCTTGATTCTGATCCGGATTTGATGGCATATAGTTCTTCTTATCCCTTCACCAAAGTGGCTTTCTATTCCTTCACTCATTGGGGTTTGTCAGTGATATACATGTTATGCATGTAATATGCAATCAAAGTTTACAAGTCTAAGACTACTTTGGAAAAAATTTCATGTCAAAGAGAGAGTCAAAAAATTGATATTCAATCAAGTTCAAGTGAGATTTGAAATGATATTCAGGAGTAGGTATGTATACATGGACCAATCCTTCTCAAATAGTTTTGTGAATAAGAGCTTCAAAGCCTTTTCCATGCCACCCCATGCTAGAAATCCCTATAGCATGATATGGTGATAATATCTACACAAGATATCTTTAGAGGGGAGTTCAAATTGGCGGTAAACATCAAATGGAGCCCAATGCGACTAACAAATCTAAACATCAAAGGAAAATAAAATGTTCACTCTCATGCAAAGAAACGTGTATATTATGCATACTCCTGAATTTAGTGCCTAATCACAAATTTTTTTCATAGACCAGTGAATAATACACTTTCATTCCACTAATAACCCTGAGATGAAGTAGAGACCAACTCTGATTTAGGAAGCATGTATATCTTTGGTATTAACTAAATGTAATATACATGGAAGTGAAATTACTAGATCAATAAGGGAAGCTACATTTTCTTTACCAATGTTCAAGAGGTTAATTTACTGTCCCTCAGGTATGTCTATCGAGTTTGGTACGTCGATATGCTTCAGATCCATCGACTATGATAATTAGGGCACCAAAAAAATTGATGATGATGATGAAGGGCTCGATGCGTCCAGGATCATATAAATTGAAGCAACCATAGTTTTATAAAACCCTAGAAAGGCTAGAGTAGACTCATACCATACATCATGGATTTGTAAAGGTTAGAGGTAAATACAGGATTCACAAACACAGGAATGGAGACTATAAAAAAATACATGAAACAAAGCTTCATCACTTAGAATTCGAGCTGATATGATTCTTCATGTCTGAGACTCGGATCGACCCAATTTTTTTTATTGTCAGAATTGGCTAAAGATAATTGAGGTGGATTTCACAACCAAGGAAAGAAAACTTAAGTCCAACTACACAAGTGACTGCAATCATCTCCCCTCACACTCACACAAACCTTGATCACACCCACTGAAAACAAGCAAAGAGGAGGTGGCCATACTACAATTCTAGTAGACTTGGTGAACCCAATGTTAAGGTAGATGTGACATTCTCCTAAGAATTTTATCCAAATTTAACCAAGGTTATTGTTTTCGTCTTGTCTAACACCAATTAAATATATAAACCTTCATTCATGGTAAAATACTCAACGACGCAATGGTTTCATTGGATTTAGTGTATACCAATGGTTTCATTAGATGGAACAATGAGAGGGAGACACAAAACTGAGATACGAGAAACCCTAAACCTTGCGAATGGCATAGAGGGCGCAGATGGCATACCAATGCACTTAGGGACATATTGGCATAAGAAGTTTATGTAGTCTGGAATGTAAATAACCAAAGAAATGAGTCATTTTTGGACCACTCAACTATAGACACCTACCATAGCTCAGGTAAGGCCTAATAACTATAGGAAAGCTCTGATACAGTTGTTCGAATGCATAAAATAAAAATACGCATGAGATATATTATTCATAGATATGATACATATACAATACATTTTGGATGACCTTTAAATTCATCTTCCAAGGTCTCTTGGACTCTCGATGATTGTTACAGTATCACTTGATGTTTTATATTCTTTCAAGTGACTGATACCATAACCCTAGTATATTAGGTCTCCAACAAACATCCAAGAGGGCCATATCTTCTTGTGGACTCATAACGTCAACTTGAGGGTGGCCTTCTATTGAGAGAAAATGAAAAACAAAACCTATGGATAGGAATTTCATCCTTTGTATGCAACTAGCTCGTTAATTATTAACAAATAAGTTCTATGTTATGTTATTATGTTTATTCCACTATGCAAATGGTTTATATGAATGCTGTGTGTTTGCTATGTGCTTACTATATGCATTCACGTTTTTAATATATGTTGTTAGATGCATTTAGAATTATGGTATCATTCAAATGGTCAAAGATGTTCGTGATCTATAGTTGATATGATATAGGAGATTATTAAGTATAAAATATTAATTTTAATGTGTTTTCAGCTCATAATGTTCCTCAATTGGACTCGGGTACGTTACATTATGGTATCAGAGCTTCTGGTTCAAACCTTGGGCTTGTATGGGCCAAGAAACAGCCTGAGTTCTGTAAAATTCGTTGTTATAGATTTTGATCTATGCCAAATTTGGGGAAAATGATGAAAAATCATAGCGAAATCCCCAAATTTGTGAGTAAATTGAGTTTTAAATGCCTCAGAGGGATCGAAGAGATGATCTGGGGCCCCAATATACAAAATTTTAGAGCTAAATTCAACTTGAAAGGTAAAAAAATCACATTTTAATGGCGGTTGAAGGAGCTAAGATATTTTGATGAATCGACAACCAAGATCATGGCTGATTTTGAGATCAGTGACCCATATTCATCGCAAGTTAATTTTAAAACTTGTAAATTTTTTCGAAGTTTTTCCAAAAGAAGAGAATTGATGGCTAGGATTCATTTTTGTAGATTGGTGAAGTTAAGGAATCAATGACCAAGATTCATTTTTGCAGATTGGTGAAGTTAAATAATTGATGGTCGAGATTTATTTTCGATGGCTAGAAAATGAAGTGGATTGGCGGTCGTTATTCATGCATAGATTTGGGAAAAGTTTGGTGAATCAATTTTCAAATATCATTTTGACTTGGTGATTGATGACCCACATTCATCTGGGATTTGGTTGAAAATTACTAAGTGTTGGAATATTCTAGGAGAGATTGTCGATGGCCAATAGTTGGGTCAGAGAGTTTTTCAAAGTATTTGGTTATGCCCAAAATTATTTGTCGATTGTCGATGGATAGATTGGGGATATTTGCAAATAATTTTGGTTTTCCAACAAAAATCATTGATGGCCAATGATTGGATTGATGAGTTTGGCGAAGAGTTTGTTGAAATACTGAGAAGGGGTGGGGGGGGTGAATCAATATGAGAAATTTTTACCACTTTCAATCACAATATATAATATTCAACTTTATCAATAATATATCATGTATGGTTGCATTCAATATATCATGAGCATATAACCATAAGAAGTACAATTCAACAATATGACATCAGGTACACAGTACACCAAAATTTACGTGGAAACCCAAATGGGAGAAAACCACATAATTATTTCTTATATATATCAAGAATACATTCATAGGAAGCACCAAATTCCAAATTCTCCAGCACCAACTAGAAGGAGACACCAACCCCCTGATTTACATATACCAACCTGAAGGAAACACCAACTCCCTAAGTTCTCCGACACCAACCGAAAGGAGGCACCAACCCCCTGATTTACAGGCATGGACTTGAAGGAAGCACCAACTCCCTGATTTCTCCAACACAACCTGGAAGGAGGCTACAACCCCGTTTCCTTGCCTCGTCCTACCACCCCAAAATATAAGTGTAGACTCGTTATCACTACCATTGATATTGTCACTGCCAATATCACCAATACATCAACCAACCTATCATTTTCATTGTCACGTCAACCAACCTGTCATTGTCAATGTTGCATCAACCAACCTGTCAATGTCACTGTCACATCAAACTTTGACTACTACTGTCACATCATCCAACCTGTCATTGTGACTGTCACATCAACCTGTGACTACCACTGTCACATCAACCAACCTGTCATTGTCACTGCCACTTCAACCTATCATTGATGATCAACCAATCATCCAAAATGTCACTATCTTTGTCACTATCGCCATCACTGATATACCATCATCAACCAACTAATCCACTCACATGGATACAAAATCCATCACCAAACCATGTACATCAATCATCATCCATGTACATCAACCTGTATCAACCATGCACATCAAACTGTACCATACCATGCACATCAACATGTACCATACCATGTACATCAACCATGTACCAGAACATCTACCATACCATGTACATCAACCATGTACCATAAGATATCATCAATGAAGTACCTCAAGCATAACCAAGATATCCATAATTCTAAGATACCAATATAGCCAAGATGTGCTACTAATCAGTGTACCATAACATAAATAAGGTGTACCTCAACATGTACCAACATCACCATGACATGCGCCTCATACATGTACCAAGAATATGCCTCACACCATGCACCAAAGATGTGCCTCAAACATATACCAATGCTTCAAGAAGATACCAAGGCATGACCATCACATCATCAACAAGTAACCAAGATGTACCTCAAACCATGTGCCTCAATCTTGAGCCGAAATCCATAAACCATGTACCAATATATACCATCAAACATGTGTCATATCACTCATATACCATACAACAAACCATATGTCAAGTATCCAAGATGTGCCTCTAACAATGTATCATACCATCACTAAGGTTTACCATGCACAATCACTACCATGACATGCCTCAAGCATGTACCATAAAAACATAAGAATAAGCCTCAAAACTAAACATAATCATACCTTTGATAATGTAGCAACACTGATACATAATATTATAGACCTGTAGCTCTTCCTCAACTTCAACAACAAGAAAATAACATCTTCATCAAACTTTATCTCAGTCTCACATGACTAGTTTTGAATTAGTCACAAAACATAACTTTCAACAAGAATAAATCCATACCTATAATGAATAAAGGTATTAAATTTTAACCATAGATACTTTGAGATATTTCTTCCATCTCCTAAAATTTTTAGGGTCTGAAACTTCTCAAAACAAAAGTTATAGTGAAAATTGAAAACCTTCTTGAATTTTATCCTATTCTAGAGAGAGAACTTGTACATCATCCCTCATGCTCAATATTTGATATCGGATTCTAAAACTCGCACACAAGCTACTACATATTGTTATTGTTCCACTTCAATTTCTCTCACATAATTTGGATCCTCTATGAAGAAGTTATGATTGTTTTACCTGGAAAATATTTTTTTCTCATTGGAACCAATACACATATGTTACACATTATTTTTTTCACCCTATGACCATTAATGTTTTACACCTATCCTTTGTCTTTAGAAGGATCAATGGCTTGAATCCATGAAGAAAGAAGAAGATACATTTTCCCAGAAAGATGAAAATTGCCTTTTCCTTTGTAAAAATCTTATAAAAGGGGATCGTCGCACCTTACTTAGTGTTAAGCGTGCGATGATCTAGGATCATCATACGTTGCACCACAGTATCCTGTGACGATGTATCACCCTCCTTAGTGTTAAAGGTGAGACGATTTTCCATCAGAAGGAAAAATAGAATCTTCTCTATGCTTGTAGAACAAAAGCTTCGAGGGTGAGTTGGCCTCCAATCAGTTTGGATCTGAATCACATCCCTGATCTCATGGGATCATCCTAACCTCCTCACCCTATCCTTTTCATCTTATAAAAGGAGAATATTTATCATTAGAAAATCTAGTTGGAAAGTTCTTGAGTTTTGTAGCTTGGAGTTTTTGTAGCTTGTATGTTGGCTTTGAGATTTGCTTTGTCAAGATAGATTGATCATCTCAAAATCCATGGAGCAGAAGTGTGTGGGAAGTAAGGAAATGTTGGAAATAACCTCAAAACATCAAGGCATCTAGTTGTATCTTTCTTCCATATTCTTTAATATAGTGATATATTTATTTCCCATAAAAATGGTCTTATTTTATTGTATGACTCCTTGATGACATACATAGGTTTTATTGAGTATATGTTGTTGCTTTCACTTCGTTGGCTTGTGTATTTTTTACATGTTCATCATCCCATAAGCCTTGGAATGGAGCGAGGATGGAACTTGCAAGGAAAAATGACATTTAAAAGGTATTTCATTTATCTCTTATTAGTTAGTATGCTTGATAATTAAAACTTAGGGAAAGTTTTATAGTTTTTCTTGTTTTGTTCTAGTTTTGGGGATAAACTAGGGAGATTTGTTTGTGTCTGCACTTATCGATATGTCTGATAACAAAATTGGCGACCATACTGGGGATCGGTTTGTTTTCATAGTATTCTTTATTTCTTTCTTTGATTTTCTAGGTTCTATTTTCTGAGTCACTGGGACATCCAAATTGACTCTCACACTGCTTAATTTCACTGGAAAACATTCATGATTTTTATTTTGTCCATTATTCCTTTGATCGTCGCACCCTTCTTTGAGAGACAATGCGACGATATAGGATCGACACATCCTGAATTTAGACATAGTGCGATGCCGTCACACTGTACTGTTTTCTCGTCGATGATGATCTAGGATCGTCACACTGTATTGGCTGGTAGCTTGCGACGATTTTGTGAAATTTTTTAGTTTTTGATGGTTTTCCCTGCTCAGATCTGTGATAAGTGTTTGGGGTGATTTGTTAGGTATGATTACAGTCTGCTTGACAACTTTGAATCTACTTTTAGCTATATTTTCTTTGTTTTATCTTGTTTGCTTTTGAAATATTTGATCTCTTGCTTTGAGTGTCTTTTAGTTATAAAGCATTGCTTTTTCTTTAGAATTGTTTAGTGAAAGAACACTTCTTTTTCTGAATATTTCGTTTTAAAAGAAAAATTTTGGTTTGGGTTTCTTTTGTTTTGAATAATCTCGCTATTTCTTTTAGTGTATATTTAAAAACAAAAAATTTGAATTTCTTGGTTTGCATTAGATTGGGGGCATCCTTGCATTTGAAGTAGCGAAATTGCATGGTTTTTGGCATTTTTTGTCTTGAATTATTAAAAACATTTCCCCCTCATGGCTGAGGGGGGGCCAAGAATCGTGTATTGGTCTACAGTCTCTTTGGCTCATTTATTGAGGATCTTGATATTGATTAGTTTAATAAACTTTTGGGACATTGTGCATCTGGGAATGATAAATGTTTTCTCCTTCTCGTAATACAACTTTTATCGAAGTGAAATATTTGCATTCTCATTTCTTTGCATTGTTTAGAATCATTTAAAACATCATTTAGTCCATGCCATTTTTCCTTTTGAGTAAACAATAGCCTTAAAATAAAGCGCTTATAAAATTTGATTAGACATTTTTATATTTTCTGGTAGCAAACCTACATTAGCTTAAGGTGTAGGGATTTTGAATAGGTTGAAAGGATAACTTTCCAAAGCTATCAAAAAAACATAGAATCTTGTGCTATGGAGCGATAAATCCACTTATTACATTTTTTCCTGGGAATCCATTCTCACACAAGGGTCAATCATGAGGTCGCATTGAGAATAGCAGAGTGACTAACCCTACTTTGTTGGTCTTGTTGTAGTGGTTGCACGTATTATTGGGGGTCACTTGAGAAAAAAACCATATGCGGGTCTTCTCAAGTCGATTTCGAGCTCGGTTACCCTACCCTTGTGCATGTATCGGACTGCTAACTATTTCCCTAGGCATCATTGTTGTATTTGGTAACCTTAGTGGCCTTTCTCTTTAGGGTAATACACGAGGTGACAGTGAATGGGAAGTCTTCACTATACCTGGAATCAACGTTGGCCAAACTCACTCAGGCTCCTTGGAGGGTAAATCCACATTTATTGTGTGAAATCTTGCACCAACGCGTAATTTCATTAAGCAGGTCGTCAACGTAACTTTTCCACCCGCTCTATCTCAACCCCTTCTTACATTGTTCTCGTGATGTTGGATTTCATCACCAACTAGTGCATTCATTGGGAGAAGGTTTTGTTTGCTTGCTTGCTTACTATATTTTTAGTATGTGTTTTTTGTTTTCCCTTACAGGTCTTAAGTTAGATATGTATTAATGGCGTCATTTACCGGAAGGACCAATGAAGCAACCCCTTCTCCAGGGGAGCCTTTTGTTTTTCCTTCTTACGGAAACATTGGTCCTCCTTACATCGCTACTTTGAGCCTTCCAAGTCTCACAATTGGATTACCGGTATGGTTGTTTTCCAATTAAGTAATCTTGACTGCAACAAGTGCTTCATTTGTAAGCACTTCCCCCCAAGAACATCAACCTCATGTTGATCCTTCACCTTCTTCACCAGTAATATCTTCTTCACCTTCTTCACTTGCAAGGTCTTATTTTGTTTCATCTTATTCACGGAGTGAAATCTCTAAAGCTAGTAACCCGGTGGATTAGAAGAAGAAGAAAAGGAAGATTAAGAAGAAGAAAAATAAGGAAGGGTACAAACTTCCAACCACTGCCAAACATGTTGGAAACCAACCAGTTACTAATAATCATGTTGGGAGTGTTAATGGTGTCAATATCACCCAAACAACCCGTAAGCCCAAGTACCCTTGCAGGCTTTGTAAGGGTATCCATCTTCTTAAGGATTGACCTAGTCTATCCAAGGTTATAGAAGCATGGTCTACACACCCTCTCCAACCTCTATCGTCATCCTATAAACAACATGTTGATGACCTCCCATCAACTATTTAGGATACCGTGGGGAAGAAGAAAATTAGAGTCAAGTTCCCGTGTATGTTATGTGGAGGGAGTCATCAAACTCACATTTTCCCTCGTATGGATGACGCCTCGAAATTACTAGAAGACATGATTGTTTCCTAGCCTCAACTTCCGACTGCTTACTGCAGCCTTACTCTCAACCCACTTGTAGTTGATGGAATGATCAATTCGGTCCCTTCGTCGGTCAGTCTGATTGATCATGTAGTCAATCTGGTCACATCCTTAGTTGAACCAATTGACAAAGTGGTTGATCCGATCCCATCCTCGGTCGATCCCACACTCTCGTTAGAGAGTGAAACCCAAGCGGTCAATCTATTTCCATTTGTCGACCCAATTCTCTCCTTGGAGAATGCAACTCAAGTGGTCGATCTGATCTCCTCATCGGTCGATCCTAGTCTCCCGTTAAAGATTAAACTCGATACTTCCCACATTTTTCTCGTTGATATAGAATCTACCATGTTGGGGGGTATTCCTTCTCCCGTGGAACACCCTCCAAGTAATGAGGCCATCCTTTTTTATAGGGGTGCGCTAACTGGACCTCATCTTCCCTCACACATTCCTTTCAAAATTACAGTACATGTTTGTGGTCAGGACGTTCCTAAGACGCTGATAGACGAAGGTCCATCCGTTAGTATTTTGTCCTCTATTTCTTGGCAAGCTTTGGGTTATCCTTAGCTTATTCATGTTACACAGAATCTGTTAGCTTTTAATAGAAGAACCAACCAACCTTTAGGGACCCTTCCTCAGTTTCCCGTAACTTTGGGAGGCAAAAATGTCTTTATTGATGTTATGGTAGTCCAAGACCACTTGGATTTTGATTTACTCCTTGGGAGAGATTACATCTATTCCATGAAATCTATCGTGTCCACTCTTTTTCGTGTGATATCTTTCCCTCACAATGGAAGAATTGTGACTATTGATCAACTTTTGTTCATTGGCCCTGACTTGACCATCAACTCAATGACCTCCCTAAATGGTTCTTATATGCAGACGATATCGCCCCCACCACAAGTCAATTATGTGGCATTGTCTCCTATGACTTCAGTTGTCGATGAAGATTAGCCTCTCATTGTAAGCTCAATCTCTTATGACTTGGATCTGGTAGTTGACATGGTGATCTCTTCGATACGGATTTTAGAGCCTGATCTCCTTACCCCTATCGCGACCCTCGACATGTGTTCCTTCCATAGTGTGTTTCTTTTGTCAAGTGAAGATCTCTTGGAATTCATGACCAAGTCTGGTCCCTTGACATGGTGTCCTTCCGGAGCATTGTCCTCTTGGAAGCCATGATCAAGAAGAGTCTGTTGAGCATGGTTTTTTGATTTCAATATCGTTAAAAAATGAAACCATCTTCGAGGATAGTTTTGAGTCTCTATGGCAACCTCGTTAAAAAATGAAATAGAGCTTACAAGGATATTTTAGTTTCCTTGAGGAAACCTCGTCAAAAACTAAAACAGAGGTCTGGGGATTAAACCTAGAGTCATGAGCATAGTTCTTCTACTATGTCAAGCTCGTTAAAAAATGAAATAGATTTTCCCCCCTCTTCGATTGAGTCAATTAATTTGTTATGTTTAGTATTTGAAGATTCATTTCATCTTCCTATGTTGTTGGATGAAATGAATCTTGGGGGGGCAATGCTTACAACCTATGGACTTCATGATAAATTTAAGTCGCTAGCTTCTTCAGCTGGGGGCTAAGTACCAACCATCCTTAGATAATGCGTTGGGAAGTCGCAAGCATAGTTTTTACTTTGGTTCAATATTGTGTAAAAATGAAACCATCTACCTCAAGCATAGTTTCCTCTAGTTCGAGCTTGTGTAAAAATGAAACCAGGTCCAAGCATAGTTTTGTTTAGTTTTAATCTTCTGTAAAAAAAAAAATCAAATCTATCCCAAGCATAGTTTTTTTTTTTTAAGCTTGTGTAAAAATGAAAACAATCTCGAGCTTAGTTTTTCTTCTTTATCATGCTCGTAAATCAATGAGAATGTAACCAAGTAATCTTTTATCACTTTTTCGGACTCGTAAAGGTTATACAAAAAAACAACACATTGGAGTTCCCTTTAAGCTCTTTTCATATTCTCTAAACATGAAAAGATTTTCGAGCGGTCTTGTTCTTTTCACTCTCATTAAATTATTAGAAAGAACGTCTGTTGAGCGATAGTTTATCTCTTTTTTGGTGTCATCAAACTAATTTATGAAAAAGGAAGACTCTAATAGAGCATGATTAGAAAAAGTTATGGAGTCCTCTTTAAGTTCTTTTCAATCTCCATAAATATGAAAAGACCACTGAGTTTTCTTTATTTGGACTCGTAAAACAAACATCGAAAATCCCATATGGGACCGAACCATTCCTTCCAAGGGTTCGTTAAACATACGCCAAGGGACTCATCTGAAGGATGAGCTTACAGTTCAATCATATGTTATCCTCCTCAATATTGTGTAAAAATAAAGAGGTACTCACCAGAAATGGTGGGGGGGGAAATTGGGAAAGAAATGTATCTAAACTTGTATTCTATGGAAGAGTCACTTTTGAACATGACACCCTTTCACTTTCTTTGTGTCTAGGTTGGAAAAATCACTTGTCTCTTGATCATACTCCTTTACAAGATTACAATTTGGTATGTGATCCTTGTTGTTGAGTTTGTGTTTCCAAGACAGTTATCGTGTTGTCAATATGTTCAAAGAGAAGTTCAACCTGGAAAACCTTCTATTGTGTCAGTTATTTCTGTAGTCCTTAAGCCTTTTATTGCGTCGACCATCCCTGAGTCAGTCCCGAATCACTTGTTACTCTGATCTACCTCAAATCTTGTTACCTGTTTCATTTCATTGATGGGGGATACATTAAGGCCCTCCTGTGATGAGTCTTTTCATGTCGACTTCAACTCATTATCCAGGAATTAGACTTAGAAACTAATTGGTACCTTGGAACTTGCATGCCTCAATGGCAGGTTTCATCTCTTTCGACAATGGGTTTTCATTATTGACCCCTGATCGGGAGATTCCACCAAGTGTTCGACTTCATCTCACAAATTCGCACCCGTTGGATTGTACTGGTGTACCTTGGGATTCGTTGACATTAATGGTGATTTATCTCACACTTGTTAATGGTATACACTAATGACCAATAATCAAATGGTTTCTACCATGTTCGACTTCAACACATGTATTTGCATGGTTAGATTTGTACTATGGAATGGTGGAGATGAACACCCTATATCTTTTCTAACAGATTCAAGTTGCGTTGGAGTATATTTAGATTGTACTATTTCATAGATCCACAATGCATGTCTGGTGGCTATTTTCAAATTTGAGTCTTTAACACATAGATCCACAGTGTATTTTTGGTGGTTATGTTCATATTTCAGTCATATTGGCATGGATCCACAGTGTATGTTTGGTGGCCATGACATGTATTACTTGACATGGATCTTTGCATGTCATCATTTATGATTTGAGTCATTTTTATTCCGAGTATGGGAATTCCTACCTCAGTGATGATATATTATTGTACTATATTTCCTTGTTTGTTGGCAGGTTTTCGACCGACACACTCGATAAAATATTTCAGTTATCACTATGTTCTAACTTCATACTTTGGGGGGATTACTATTACACATTATTTTCCTCACCCCTATGACCATTACTGATGTACAAATATCATTTTTCTTTAGAAGGATCAATGGCCTGAATCCCTAAAGAAAGACAAAGATACATTTTCCCAGAAAGATGAAAATTATCTTTTCTTTTGTAAAAAAATTATAAAAGGGGATCGTCGCACCTTACTCAGTGTTAAGGGTGTGACGATATAGGATTGTCATGGGTTTCACCACAGTAGCCTTCTATGACAACATACTCTTCTTAGTGTTAAGGGTGCGATGATTTTATGTACGAAGGAAAAAGAGAATCTTCTCGATGCTTGTAGAACAGAAGCTTCAAGGGTGAGTTGACCTCCGATCGGTTTGGATTTGAGTCGCATCCTTGATCTCATGGGATCATCCTAACCTCCTCACCCTATCCTTTTCATCTTATAAAAGGATAAGAGTTCTCATGGGAAAGGCTAGTTGGAAAGTTCTTGAGTTTTGTAGCTTGGAGTTTTTGGAGCTTGTATGTTGTCTTTGAGCTTTGCTTTGTCAAGATTGATTGTCGATCTCAGAATCCATGGAGCAGAAGTGTGTGGGAAGAAAGGAACTGTTGGAAGGAACCTGACAACATCAAGGCATCTGGTTGTATCTTTCTTCCACATTCTTTAATACAATGATATATTTCTTTCCCATAAAATTGGTCTTATTTTATTGCATGACTCCTTGATCACATACATAGGTTTTGTTGAGTATACGTTGTTTCTTTCGCTTTGGTGGCTTGTGTCTTTTTTATAGGTTCAACATCCCATAAGCCTTGGAATGAAGCGAGGATGGAACTAGCGAGGAAAAATGACATTTAAAAGGTATGTCATTTATCTCTTGTTAGTTAGTATGCTTGATAATTAAAACCTAGGTAAATTTTTATATTCTATCTTGTTTTGTTCTAGTTTCAGGGAGAAACTAGGGAGATCCGTTTGTGTCTGCACTTACCGATATGTCCGATAACAACATCCTGAATCGAGAATTCAAAGTACTCAGGAACAAAGCCATATGGATAGTAAAGGTTCAATGGAACTACTACGGTCCTGAAGATACTACATGGGAGTAGGAATAAAACATGTGGGAAGAATACCCCCAAATTTTTGACAGTTTTGAAGAAAACAAAATTCAAGACTCCATTTTGAGCAACTAGAGTTCTAGAACCACATCTCAAAGTCCTAGCCAACTGAATTGGGGAACTTGATAAAAGAATGGCTCATTCCTTGGGTTAGCCCAGATAAATGGATGGTGCATCCCTTGGATTAGCTTTGATAAATGAATAGTGCATTCCTTGGTTCAACGAGTTGAGAGGACCAAGAGATTATGGTTGGAACTATCATTGGAGTTGTAAAATTGTAGAATTTTATTTTTTAAGTATTGTGGTGTAAATTTTCATATATGTATATCATCATGGTGTGCACCAAGGATAGCGCAAAATTGTAGGGGATGGAGATTGTAACATCCCCACTATAATACCTAGTTTAATTAATGATTTTGTAGATATAATGTGTGGCTACGACTAAAGCGATGTAACATGTGAATTGTATTTCTATGTTTTAATAATAAAAATACGATGCCAACTTCTAAGGAGATATGGATAGAGATGGGGGATGACTTAATCCACAAGAGAGGAGAGGGTCTAAGAAAATGGCCAAGAGGGGGTCCAAGGAGGAAATACCCATGTAAATTAATTCAACCCACTTTTCCTAAAATTGCTATTTGTATATGAAGCTTCTAATTTCTTATTGAGTGTTCCCAAAGCCAATCATTGGATACATATAAGAGGGTGCGTGTGACTGGTCACATCCAAAAGTTATTGTGAACATGGGGGCTGAGTATAATCATCTTGGGGAAGAGTGTGAGTCAAGAAAGTAAGCCAAGGAGAGGAAATTCATATGGGTAGTGTTGGGCTCCAAATATGTCATATTTTCTACCATGTAAAACCTCCATTCATAAGCTATATTCTTGCA
>SNQJ01S0120470.1:31202-46321 GCA_010110895.2 Picea sitchensis | reverse complement strand
ACTTGCATCACATTTTACCTGAAATGTATTTTTAAAATCCGGCAACACCAAAATTGGTTGTTGCGTGATTTTCCTTTTTAGCAAATTAAAACTTTTCTTGGCCTCTTATGTCCAGTGGAAAGACTTGTGTCTCTTCTTCACTGTGTCCATCATTGGTGCACTAATTCCATTGAAATTCCTGATGAACTTCCTATAGAAACTAGCCAATCCATGAAAACTTCGAACTTCAAAGATTTTCTTTGGCGATGGCCAATTCTTAATCACCTCCACTTTATCTGGATCCATCCTCAACTTATCTCTAGAAATAACAAACACCAAATAAATGAGCTCCGTCTTCATGAATGAGGATTTATTCATATTTAACAACAACTTCTCTTGCTGTAGCCTCCGCATCACTGTATCCAAATGTTTCAGATGCTCTGCCTCTGTTTTATTGAAAATCAGTATGTCATCAAGATACACTATGACAAATTTTTCGATGAAATCCTTCAGGACTTCATTCATCAATCTCATGAAAGTGCTCAGTGCATTTGTTAAGCCAAATGACATAACAAGCCATTCATACAACCCTTCGTTAGTCTTGAAGGTTGTCTTCCATTCATCACCTTCTCTCATACGAATCTTGTGATATCCACTTTTCAAATCAATCTTCGAATTTTTTTTGGCCCCACTCAAGCAATCCATCAAATCATCCATTCATGGCAGTGGAAATCTATACCTAATGGTTATCTTTTTTATAGCTCTCAAGTCAGTACACATCCTCCAGCCTCCGTCTTTCTTCAGACTGAGCACTGTCGGAACAACACATGGACTCAAGATTTCTCTAATCAACCCCTTGTCCATTAAATCCTGGACCTGTCTTTTGACCTCTTCATTCTCCTGTGGAATCAATCTGTACGCTGCTTTGTTTGGTAAACTAGCTCTAGGTATGAGATCAATATGATGACTCACACTTCTGATTGGTGGCAACAAACGAGGTAGTTCGTCCACTACTATGTCAGTGAACTCTTCCAACAGTTTCTGAACTTCTTCCAGTAAATCATCTACCCTTGTACTGGTTAAAACAATCTTAGGATTCCTGACCACAATGAATTGTGGTTCCTCCTTCTTCTTAACCTCTGTAAGAAGTTCCTTCCCACTCATGAGAAGTACAACGTTGCTTACTTCAGGTTTTACTTCCTGGTCCTTAATCGACAACAACATGTGAGTTCTCCCATTCTTCTCTAGGGTGTACGTGTTCTTTCTCCCATAATGAATCACATTCCTGTCATATTGCCACGGTCTACCCAACAATAGATGACAAAAATCCATGGGAATGACATCACACAATATCTTATTGTTATATCCTCCTATTTTAAATTCAACTAAACATTGTTTGGTGACATTTACCTGATGCCCTTTTTGTAGCCATGAAACTCTGTATGGACTTGGATGTTCAATAGTTTCCAGCTCCATATTTTCTACCATCTCTATAGAAACGAGATTATCTGTGCTACCACTGTCCATGATGACTTTGCATGCCCAGTCTTTGGTCTTGCAAGCGGTCCGAAAAAGTCTATTCCTTTGGACCGAACTCTCCACCTCCTTCTCTAGCGTTAAGAGAAATTTTCTCATCATCAATGATCTTCCACCTTCAACATCTTCTGCCTCAACATTCCTTCTTTGTGCTTCTACAATGTGAGTCTCACCACCTTCTTTCTTCTTATCTGGACATTCATAATATTTGTGTCCATTCTTTCCACATGTGAAGCATTTTACCACTCCACCTCTTCCTCTTCCTCTTCCTCTAGTGCGAGGAAAAGTGTTGTTATCAACATACTGTCCTCTCTATTCAGTATACTTCCCTCTCTGTGAGCTTCCACCTCTCTCAGTTTGAGGTTGAGGTTTCTTCCACTCTTCCTTGGGTTTCTAATTTCTATCCTGGGCAACTGCTTTGCCTCTGGCTTGACTTCTCTCTCAGCCTCTTTGACTTTTCTTTCAGCTCAGCTTCTCTTCAGCCTTTAGAGCCATCTGATAAGCATCTTCCACCATTCGGATGGTCATCATGCCCATCTCATCCTAGATGTCGTATCTCATACCATTCATGTACCTGGCAACTTTTTCATCATCACTTTCGCGATGACCTGCCCTGATGTTCAGCCTGTAGAATTCTTCAGTGTACTCCTTCACTGTCATCAGCTTCTATCTCAAATTCTGCAATCTCTGAAACAGAGTAATCTGGTAATCCCTGGGAATTAATTTTGCCTTCATATTTTCAACCATCCTATCCCAACTCTTGATTTTCTGCTTGCCTTTGCAGTGTCTGTTAGCTTGTAGTTCATCCCACCACAATGCTGCATGTCCTTTCAATCTTGTGACAGCATGTTTGACCTTTTTGTCTTCCTCGACATCTTCATAGTCAAAATATGTGTCCAGAGCTCTAATCCAGTCTAGAAGCTCTTCAACATCCAGGTTTCCCTCGTATACTGGAATGTCCATTTTTTCTCTAGCACTCATTCTTGCAACAACCCTAATCAGGCGTTCATTTGCTGCATCTTCTGCTGTAACTTCTTCTCTTTCATGTCCAGCTTCATCTTCACTTTCAGATTCACTGACATCTCCAACACCAGCTGTGCACCTGTGTTTTATTTCCATGTCCACGAGTATGGCACATAGGTCATGTATATCTCTTTCCATGGCTGGATTTGGCACCTACCTATCCCTTCCTTTTGGCATTTCCCTATCCTCTGACGGATCGGGTGTTTGTCTATCTCTTCTTCTTGGTGGCATGGTGAATCTTTCTTTTCCCTGCTATAGAAAGAAAAGAAATATTTATGTGCTCTAATACCACTTGACGCAGACCTATCGGCCCTTGGGTCGAGATCCACTCATAGGATCATTCTTTATCTCCCTCGAGCCGAATCGGCTCTTTAGATTCCCTGTTGGAATCACAAATTATTGATCCACATGTCCTTTTTTGTAGCTTCCCTATGCGAACAGCACTAGGCGCAAGCTCCCCTCTGTCAGCGCCCTCCACATGTGACCAACAACTAAGCTTAACGCTAGCTCCTCTCGCTACTCGTCGCTTCATGAGTTCAAAGGTTGAACTCTTGTGCGATCCTCTGAGACTTGAAAGTCAGTGAAGGTTGACCTTCCTTTATCACTTATCGCAACTCTCCACTTTGAGAGTTGTAGCGTCCAATCTTGGAACCATCCCTTCACAAAACCCTAAGAAGCAATGTTAGCTTTCCTTCTCACATTCTCGCTACTCGCGACTTCGCAAGTCGAGGGGTTGAACTCTCGTTCCTTTATCTCACGAATCCTCGAGACACGAGAGGTCAATAGGTGTTGACTCCTTTCACTAGGTGACACATGTTCGCCTATCTATCGCACGGGCCCTCCTTATGGTTCTACCACGTGTCCCTCGTCCCCAGCTTCAGCACTTCGTGACTTCGCTTCCCGAAGTGCTACCTCCTTTGTATCCCGACACCTGAAGTGTCGAGATCCCGAACTCCTCGCTACTCCTTATCGCAATTCGTGACTTCGGGACTTTTGGGACAGAAGTCTCGACTTCCTATCCGTCGATATGCCGAAATGTTGAAATTTTGACACATCGTCAATGCGAGTCCCACAACGGAACTTCCTGCCTCTTTTTTTTTTTGGAGTTTTGGGTTTCGCGACTTCACGAATCCTGATGCTAAGATTTCGGTTCTCCGAATCATGAAACCCGGAAATGGTCAACAAAGGTTTGACCTCCGTGTCGACAAGTATGCCACCTGTCCACTCCGTGCTGTCAGATTCTTCTACACCTTTAAATCTATGAATGCGCGATAGGCATGATGAGACTCTAATCCAACGGTCCTCCCTTGACCTGGATCCTACGGCTATCCTCGCTCCTCGCGATTTCACCACTCGCGACTTGGAGCACCCAATCTTTGGGCTCTCATCTTACAAACCTCCAAGTTCACGAGATCCCTAGATCTCTGCCACCTGTCCTCTTCAAATGGATGGTTGAAATTCTATCGCGACTTCAGTACTCCCGAATCTTGATGCAAAGGTTTTAAACCTTCAACTCGCGAATCCACGAAATGAGATAATGTGAGTTATCCAACAACCCTTGTTGGCTTAGATCCTATGGCCCAATTTCTCCTGAGCTTACACTTAGGAAAAACTCACAGTACCCTTCTTTCTCCTCTCCAAGATATGACGGTTCTCGAAACTTTACGAATTCTTAACGGATAATTCTGACCGTCCAATGCCTCCTTTACAACTCCTGCGAAATGAACAAGTATGCCTTCATGAAACTTGTCCACCTACAAACAATGTCGCTACACCTTCTTACAACACTTCAAGGCACTATCCCTCTTGAGTTTCTCTTTGACAACTTCGAAGACTCTATCCCTCCTGAGATTTCTCCACAACTCGAGTCTTCAAGAAGACTCCTGCATGCACTCCTTGCGGCAATTCTTCAAATACACTCCAAGTATTTGAACCTCTTCGACTCTGTGCACTCCCTGCAACAACAGTCCTTCAACAACTCCCTTAGGTTGTAACTCCGAGACTTCACTCGGCCTGCACACTCCTTGCATGGCTCATGTGCTTAACTTGCACTTCTGTGAGAATGAGAACAATGCTATCCCTCCTGATCTTTCAGAGGTGAAATCTGACTTCTGTCAACGCACACCTTGCAGACAATTTCACTGCACTCCTTGTAGGAAAACTCTTGCTCAGACAAAGAAACAATTGAAACTCATTCCTTACTCTCCCCCTCTTCAGATTTCAGACATTCAACATGAAATCATACATTCACACATCAAGAAAATGTATAACAGAAAGAGTAAAACAACCATGAGCATGGCATTCAATCATGCATACACAGAAAGTATTTGAACACCATGAGTCTGAATCCAACATCATTTATTAATCTTAGAACTTTTGTACATGGTTCTTCTACACACCTTTCTGCTTCTTCTTCTCTATGCTCTCTTGATTGATTATGCTGCTAATTTTACAATGATACAAGTAAGGGTGTCTATATCTGTTTTCCCTCCGGCTCCTAAAACTGTCTAATCTAAGAATTTAAAGCTACCTACTTACATTTACTAGCATAAATGCCTCTTAATCCTTCAGACGAGAGCGGGACACTCAAGGTCTGATTACAATATACAAGTACACCCTTTCTTAACTATTTCATTTATGTTTGGCGTATCAAACTTCAAAACTTTTCAAACAATTCATCATGTGCCAAAATGTGTTGGCGTTTGCCCCCCCGCTCGCTTGTTGTTGGTGATGCTCCTGCATCACAGATCTAGAAATTCGAAGATATGGATTTTGTCTAAAATATGGAAAATTGAGTAAAATATGAGCAGTTTTTCAAAATTAGAATCGGTTTGGAAGATATGGGTGGATCCCTAACTCACATCTGCCCAAATTATAATAAAACCCAGATTTTTGTGATTTCATTCCAAAAATTGTAAATTTGAAATCTGAGCATTGAGATTCGGTCCCATCCACTCCTCAATGATTTTTCATGTACAGATAAGCCTCATAGGGCTGTGATAAAGAGCCATTAGTTTCATGAATTTTTTGTAGGTAAGAGGTTTGTTCTTGTGAGAAAGCTTTAAGGAGTTGACTCCCATGTATAAACAAAGTTTTTTATCAAAATGGAGAATTGACTATTATTGATTCACTGTGCATTATTACAGTTTGATTTGATTGTCTTCAATCAAGGTTAACCAGTGTGAGAAGGACCCCTCATTCTGGTAACATACTGCTTCTTTAATTTTTCTTTTATAGATTAAATTCTAAGTGTGTTGTTTCAATCCATGTGTTTCATTTGCAATTCATATTCAGTTCAATTGTTATTTTCCTTTTATGATTTAAATATATTCTCTTGCATTAGATTGATAATAATAAACCTAGAGTTCATTGTTACTTTTATTGTGCACATAATTCTTATATTTCTTCGACCATACTTTGCATCGCTTGTTTATTTCCATTTCTAGTCTCAAACCTCTGTTTTAGGATATTGTATTCACATTTTATTATGTGTTGGATTGTTGCCTACAATTTGTCTTATTAACTCATTTCCAGCGTTGTTAAGCAGATATTATACACAGTTAAGAGCAGAGGATTCATTTATATGCGTCAAGTGTTATATATTGTTTCTATTCATTCATAAAACAATTTAAAACAGATTTCGTCTCTTGCAATCCCCATTTGGCTCTTATATCAGATCATTGCTCCTTCATCGAAACCATTTGTATGCTTGATTAATTATAAAGATAGTTCACTTCCATTCCATATGCACTCACCCATTAATAAAAAACTTAACTTATGGAAATCATTGTGTCTAACCATATTTGAATTCATATGAGATCGATTGCAGAGCTAATTCAACTTACTTCATTATTTCCCGTGTAGATTTATGTTCTTAAAATAATCATTTAAATACATGGGGGTTAACCACTCTTCATTTCATTTCAATTTTCTTTCTTTGTCACAGTTTTCTATTTTTAAAAGAGTTGATGGTTTTAAAGGATATTATGATTTACACAGTCTCTTTAAGAGCATAACACAAATAAACATAGTTTCCTCATTCATTGTGTGCTTAAGTAAGTGTTTGTCATAAGGTATATATTCACTATTTTTTATTCTCCATTGTCTTCCAACCCTTGTTTCTTTACAATTGGTGTACTCACTTGAGGAACAATCTCTGAATTTAAAGCTTGATTTCATTTATTGTCTTGATTGCCGTTTTAATCTAGTTTGGTTTTGCATTGTTTTTCTTTTGCTTTGACTTAATTATTTCATAGTTCAAATCTCCTTCTATTTCTCGCACTTGGTTTTATTTCCCATACCTTTGGATACCTTGCACTTTAATTTCACATAGTTTCAATCACCAATAGATAGATTAAAGGTCTAGCTCATGAGAGATGGCCTTCCCGCATTGGGATTCTTCCTAAGGTGTTAGTTTCTATCGTGAATTTCATTTTCGTTTGCTTGTTTCTTTTATTTCATTTAAGTGTGGATCCGCTATAGGAAATAATCATTGAAGGACATAAAACTTAAGTAATCTACTCATGATTAATTATACAAACATCATCCTGAGTGCATGAAAGACTGTGATCTAAGCCTTTATAGCACTAAGTTATTCCTACGTCCCAATGATGAATCCTTAGTGTTAATTTCTTGTAGTGTGGGTTGTAAGATTGTTTTGTCGGCTTTAGATTAGGCTAGACTAGGCTATGATCCTACATTTCATGCACATGCACCTCAAATCTTACGAGCCCTGGTTGATAATTAAATGTGGGAATTAATAGTGCATATATTTATCCCAATAGGTAGCTACAACAATTTTTACACAATCAAATTTGGTGCATGAGGAGAAAGTAGAGAGCAAGAAAGAGATCTTGGAGATGGTGCAGCTATGGAGGGATAGTTCAAGATAAAGTTGGATTTTATCGGAGAGTATTTGGAGTAGGAAACTGAAGAGCCAGGTTGTCAGGACTGAAGAGTGAACTACTAGGCAAGTTGCACTATAACAAGAAGTGTTTGTTGTTGGTTGTTGGTAGTTTTTCCTAGCAGCAAGATCCCTTGAGTTCCTAGCTAAGATATTATTGGTTACCTATGATAAAGAGACATTGATAAACGAATGGGACTCCTGAGGGACTGATATCAATGAAGGGGTACATTTCTTGGGTTGGTCAGGTCAAGAGGAAGAGAGTTGATAGAAAATTGGGATAGTTGTAGGAGAATATTAGTGGGTTATGAGTTTTATGAGTTGTGAGTGGACAGTGAGATACCACCCTCTTTTTTGGATTGCTAGCCTTATATTGGGGGTGACTGGCTGTTGATATTTGGAACAGTCAATCTATGGTTGGGTGGAACGTTCGTCCCACGCAGTTGGTTGTACAACAAATTAAAAAGATAAGTGTTTTATCTTGTTGTTGTGCATGAACTATGTGTATAAGATTTATCATATGTTGTTGTGTTTGAGTTATTGGTTTCATTTCATCTCCATTTTAGCATGTTTTATATGCATATATGTAATGGTAGTAAACATTAGCTTAATTTATTTTTAATTCATAGTTGAAAGCTACAGGAAATCACTTAGTTGTAAAAGAATTAAATTAGTTAAAAAAAAATAAAAAAAATTATGAGTTTTCTGCACCATAATGTCCCTCGATTGGGCTAGGGGACATTACAGAAACCAAAAAAAAAAGAAAAAAAAATAAAAATAAAATTGAAACCCGGATTCTATTAATGAATGGAATACAGAAGACTCTAAAATGCAAAGCACACAAACTAGCTATAAATGTGGTAGTTTATCTCTAAAGCGAGAGATGTGTCAACTATATTCATTTACAAGAAGCTAGTTACATTGAGGCCGAAAATTCCTTTTAACATAAAGAATGAATGATAAAACACTAAACACACAAAACCCTAACCCCAAAAGATGAAATTCCAAAAGGTTTGTGGGCCCGGATGTGGTTAGTTGATACATCAACTTCCCAAGGGCATAAATTTTTCATACGATCTTTGTTTGGGATGCTCGATAGCCCATAAAAAAGGTATAGCTAAGTACACATTTTTAATGGACGAAAACATGAATTTTACTATCTATTTGGTACTTTTGTGCCTAAAAAATATCATTTAGAGCCTCAAAATGGCCCCAAAATTTTGGGACCCGAAAAACTGTAGAAAAACTACCAAGATGTGGAAGCATTCTAAATTAGTGGAACATATGGGTGGCCACTAGTATCCACTTAGATCAATCCTCCCCCCACAGGAATAAATGGTCCCCATTGCGTCAAGTTCCTCCATCAGATGTGGAAACGTTTTTTGAATATGACTCTTAGTGAAGAAGCTACCCTACTTTGACGACTCGATAGAGTTGGATGTTCTTCTAGCAGGTTCCCTTCATCTTGGTGTCCATGATTCGATCAAATATTTCCTAAAAAATGAAATTAGTATTGTGTTTTGTAGGGGCCAAGTGCTTGTCCACATTCGAAGTGTCCATGAGAGGTGGAAAATATGGTCAAATCAGTTCCACATTAAATACAAAGTGTAAGCCAAGGAAAGGGGGAATACTTAATTCAAAAGAATTATCATCCACAACCATGGTGATGGTGTAAGGCCCATATAGGAGTGGGAATATATTCCGATGGGGTCCTGTGACACTCTCTTTCTGCAAATGCAAGCATACCTTATTTCCCACCTGAAACTTGTGTGGTACTCGATGTTGATTATGTCTCTACTTGTACTTGGCATTAGATTTCTCCAAAATATCATGAACTGGATGTTGGATGTGATGGATTCGTTCAAAAAAATTGGATACTCGATTAGAATCGGTACAATCATGGAAGGACTCTTCATGTGCAGTTGCAATGGCAAGATCCACATCAATGAGGGCCAATGGTTGGAACCCCAAGCACACCTAAAAAGTGTTGTGGCCAATAGAGTTGTGGATGGCTCTATTGTAGCTATGTTGAACATAAGTAAGGATCTCATCCCATGTGTGTGGATGTTTGGAATTGTACATCCTCAGGATATGAAAAATCATCATGTCGACTACCTATGTTAGTCCATCATTATGTGGGTGGAAGGAAATCGATTCGATCAACTTGGCCTCCATTATCAACCATAGGATGGACCAAAAAGTACTTAGGAACATACTATATCAATATGAAATAATGGTCTATGGGAGCCAAAATTGAACCCAAACATGCTCAAAGAAGAGATTAGCAGTGGTGTTGGCTATGATACTCTTTTTCTAGGGTGTTAAAACTTTCATCTTAGAGAATCGATCAACGACCAGGAAGACATAATTATTACCATTGTTGGTTGAAGGTAGAACAAACATGTAATCCATGGAGATGGACTCCCAAGGCCTATCAAGAGTAGGAATATGGGTGTATAGCCCTTGTTTAATGAATGGTTTGGAAATGACAYAGGTAGTGTAGGATATGATATACTTACTAACATCTTGTCAAAGCTTCAGCCAATAAAAATGTTTTTTCAATACTTCAATTGTTTTTTCCATGCCAAAGTGTTCTACTACCTGATTGTAATGAGCTTCCCAAATAAGATTTGCATGTTCTCTTGAAGGAATGGAGAGATTGATTATAATTCATAGCATTCCATCCTGAATATGAAAGTTTATAATTTTTTTTCTTACGCTCAATGTCTGATAGGTAGCAACAAAGTTCGAGTCACTATTGTATAATTGTGGCCACCTAGATTTATCATGCCCACGGGAGTTAAGAATTGTGGTTAGTTACACAACTGGGGGTCAAATAAGGTAGTCTGCAACATGGTTGGTATTTCCCTTCTTGTACTTAATGTTCAAGTGGAATAGGTACATGAACCACTTCTTATGGTGATCATTTTGTAACGTTCCTTGTGTATTCATTAATTGCAAAGGACTATAATTGGTGTGGATGATCATTTCATTTCCCATAATGTAATTCTTCCACTTTCAACATTCCTACACAATGGAGTACATATATTTGTCATAGGTGAGGTATTTGTGAATAACATCATATAGTGTTTCACTTTGATGGGTCACTGGATGCCAATGTTGCATGAGGAATGCACTGATCACATACTCTAAAGAATCTATCTCAATATCAAATGGATGTTGTAGGTATGGAAGAATACAGACTGGTGTTAAGAAGAGGTGGAATTTGAATTCCTCAAATTCATTCTATTGTGATGTATCCAAAAAAAAACTTATCCTTGGCTCCACCCTTAGGCACTTGGCTTAGGGCATAAGAGAAAGTATAGAACCCCAACACAAACCTACAGTAGAAGTTGGCGAGGTCCAAGAAGTTGCAGACCTCGATCAGTGTCTTCGACGTCGACCAATCACAAATGACTTGGATCTTGGCTGGATGCACATTCACACCATGGCCATCCATGATGTACCCCAAATATTTAATTTGTTGCATGTTGAAGGAAAACTTCTCATAATTAGCATATAACCTATGTTGTCACAGGGTGTCCAAGACCTGTTGAATGTGCTTCAGTTGCTCCTCCTAGGTTCTTATAAAGATGAGGATGTCATCCAGATATAAGACCATAAATCAATTTGTGAATGAACACAATATATCATACAACATCCACATGAATTTGGCCAAGGAATTATTCAAGCTGAACAACATGACCAACCACTCAAAGAGACCTTATTTAGACTTGAAGGTTGTATTCCATACATCAATTTTCTCAATCAACACCTAGCGGTAGACTGACTTCAGATCAATCTTACTAAAACATTTGGCACACTTTAGATGCTCTATAAGATCATCAACGTGGGGGATTGGGTATCAGTTATTTACTATTATCGTGTTTAGGGATTTGTAATCAATACAAAGTTTCCATGCCCCATCCTCCTTCAATACCATAACAATTAGGCTCCTGCAATGTGAGAAGCTTGGTCTAATGTGTCCCTTCAAAATTAATTTTTGGATCTGAAATTTTGTTTCTTGATTCTCAAGAATAGAGAACCTATATATAGGTTTGTTAGGTAGAGGAGCATCGGGTGCCAAATAAATTATGTGTTTTACATGAAAGTGAAAGGGCACCCTAGCAGGTGAGGCAAATATGTCTTTGTGTTTTTCTACTATCTTGTCCACCTGCTTTTGTTGTGTAGAGAAACCTCGTGTAGAGGTTTTGGCGGTTGCAGTAATCTTTTGTTCACCTTCCGCCAAGACCATAAAAAGGACAAATCTATCGGTTTGGGAGATCATCTTTCTACACTACTTCGTGGAGATTAAATAGATTATAATAGTTGGGACTGACTTTGTTATCTTATAGAGTTGACCTCCCAAAGTAATAATGACAATATGGACCTAGATTCATAAAAAACATGGCACTTCCACATATATGGTTTTCCTAAAAGAATATCATAAAATTCAAGTGGGGAAACATCACACAATACCTCATCTTTGAAGGGCTTGATGTCATAGTGTAGGAGTCATTGTTGGCTGACACAGATTTCTCATCCTTGGCCGATCCAACCAATGGCGTATGGCTAAATGTGCGATATTGTTGTTAGGTTCAACCTCTTGAAAACCTCTAATGATATTAGGTTCTTCTTGATATCGTTGTCAACGATGAAATGGAGTGGGGTCCCCTTCACCCACATCGGTGAGTGGAAGAGGAACTCCTCTCCTTCAAGATCCTCTAGTTCCTCTGGCTAAAATTTTATGGTAGCGATGGTAACACTCGGTTCCACTTCAAATGATATTTTTTCCTCTATCTGGTTTTGAATGGAAGTATAAGCTATAATCTGACTTTGAGTCTTTCATCTTAGCCAACAATGACTATTTGGAGTGACATTCATCATTTTTGTGCCAAGGGATTTTGTGGAACTCGCACCACTTTCTAGTGTCCTTCTTTGACTTTCCATTACCCATCTTTGTTTGTGGCTTGGACTGGTTTCCCTGGGGTTATCCATCCTTTCTCTGTCCTTTGTTCTGGGAGTTAGGGACACCTTTACCATGCTTCTATTGTGATGGGTTTGTAGAACTGAAATTCCGCTTATTCTTTTTCTTAAATTTTGCTCAATTTTGACAACATATTAGTAAGTAGCTCCCAATGAAGAGATGTACAAGAAATCCATATTTGTTTGGATGTACCTATGTAAGCCATCTTGGTACTTCAGAAACAGGTTCCACTCAGAGTATTTAATACCTAGCTTTGTGCACAAGGTATGGAATATGTTGGTGTACTCTGACACCATCCATAGATATCCATCTCATGTACTAGTTATCCTAGTTTCTAGCATAGCATATATGAATGAAAATATAGCAGAGAACATAGAAAATACAGTGAAACCCAGATTCTATTAATGATGGAATACAAAATACTGTAAAATGCAAAGCACACAAACTAGCTAGAATGATGGTAGCTTATCTCTAAAGAGAGAGATGTTTCGGCTACGCTCATTCAGAAGAAGATAATTACAAAGAGGTAAAAAAGTCCTTCTAATGTAAATAATGAATGAGAAAACCTAAATATCAAAAGCCATCACCCTAGAATATGAAGCACCATAAGGTTTGTGGGCCCCAATGTGGTTAGTTGAAACATCAAGTTCCCTGGGGCATAAATTTTGCATACAATCTTTGTTTTTGGTGCTCAATATCCTGTTATAAAGGTCTATCTAAGAAGTACACATTTTGAATGGACAAGTGCATGCCTTTCAGTATCGATGGGGCGTTTGCATGCCAAAAAACGTCGTTTAGGGCCTCAAAATGGCTCCAGAAGTTTGGGACCCGAAAAACTATAGAAAAACTACAAATATGTGGAACCATTATGAATTAGTGGAATAGGTGAGTGACCACTAGTATCCACCTAGATCATGATCCCACCACATGGCTTCCTTTCCTTGCAATTGTTAGGTTGAAATTCTTGTTTCTACCCTTGAGGGATAGTCATGTAGCTATAAATATTTCTTCATTTCCAACAGCTAGGCCTTGGACTCTTCTCCATTCTTTTGCTCACCATTAAAATTTGGTGGCTTGATTTTCCTTATTTCACCCTGCAAGATGTCTTCCTCAGGCCTTCTCCTCTGCTTCCTGATAGGAGACACACTTGGGCTTCTCACTAGCCCTGAACTTCCATGAGTTCTCCTAGTGCATTGCTCTAGGGAATGATGGTGCCTTCTCATGCTCCTTGATTTCTTGTCATTCCCATGCTCATCCCTTCTTCTATGGTATATATATATGTTGTCACATGTATATCACTATCCACTTTCTTTGTGATAGAATCTTTATTGGCTTTCCTATGCAGCATATTTAGAATTTGTAGTATATCCTCTCGATCTTTAATAATATTCTCATTATCTTCTCTATATATCTACACCTCTATATGCATGCTTCTCATAGTTGCAGGCTCATGCCTACCTCTTCTTCCATTAAAATTTGTCTCAACACTTCCCATGATGACATATAGACCTCTCACCTCCTCCTCATGGTTGTAAGATCATTAGGCATCTCCCATGACTATTTTTCTCATTTAGAACCAAACTTCCCTCTTGAACCTCTTAATTATGAAAGAAAATGTGCATGCAATAAAATTTATGTTAGACAAAAATATATACATATATAGTTCTAGAAAAATAATGCATAATTTTTCTTCTCTTTAATGACCATCATTCATATTCTTCTGAATTGACTATAAAATTTACTAGTCAGATCAATTTTATGGGTTTCTATATGGATTCTCCTCCTTAAGATGTTTCCAATAACTAGTCATTTTCCTAGTACTAAGTTTCGAGTTGAACGTTATGGCCAATTGAATATTGACACTTTACTCCTCTTGTGCACCTTCTCCCAAATACAAAATAATAAAAAACACCAACTTTGGTCACCTACATAGGTAAATTTATTAGGAACCAAGGAAATGTTTGTATGAGGATCGAATAATAGTGCTGACACTGAATTCCTGACAACCTTAATATTGTCAAATCGATGCTCTAGTAAAAAACTACAACAATATGGAAATGACAACTTTGTCCTTTTTCACCCCTTTTTTTAGACTTAGAATTTTTAGTCGAATTGACTATCTCCCAAAATGTGCACTTATGGAAAAACTTCACTAAACCAAATTTATCTAGTTTGATGAGTGTACAAAATGTTTAGTGAATAAATTTTTCCATATTTTCCATATGGGGAGCCTTTTCCTCCTCTAACAGTCCCAAAAAAACCCAAAAATGGCCCGTAATAGTGGATTTTTTCCTTTTTTGGCACCTCCACTCCCAAATCCTTGGAATCCAACCAATCCCTTTGCACTATATCTTCATGTGTTATTTTTTACACTCTTTCAAATTCTCAACAATAACTATGCTCCTTCCAATGAGCTTGATCTTTAAAAACATGTAATTTGCATCTTCTAGAAAATCAGAGCATAATTGGCCAGTGGCCCTCTTTGGAATTTATTTATCTTTCGACATTGTGAACAAAACGCAAAAAAAAAATCTTCTTCTAAGTTATTATGCTCCTGCTATGGAAAAAAATTGAAACTATAGGACAATTTTTGTTATGTGGCATCTTTGATGATGCAACATTCTGGGTCCACATGACACCCTGAGGTGATGTCATGTCACCCTCTTGGCCACCTTGACCCTCCCTCGCTAA
>SNQJ01S0120470.1:0-19567 GCA_010110895.2 Picea sitchensis | reverse complement strand
ATCCATGCCAAGCCCACATAAGAATTATGATCCACAGGGCTAATCCGATACAATAACTTGCAAAGCATTACTCTTACGTCACTAAGCGGCACTCAGGTACTATTATTTGCAGAGCACGACTCTTATGGAAGTAAGAGTTATCTACCTCAGTCGTTTGCCAGTGAAATTTGCTGTTATTATATCTGCCTCAGTCATTTGCCAGTGAAATATGGGAATATTTACGTTATTATACAATTACAACAACTGTAAATGCGAGGGCCGAACACAAGCTCCCATGTTCCCATTCCCTTTATTATGATCCTTCCCCTTTCTCCCTGAGCTCCTCCAACTCAACTCACTCGACTCCCCTTTGCCTTTGGTCCCTCTGACTGTTAAATTCCGCAGGGACTACGCTGCTCCGCTACCCTTGTTATAATTAAAACTTTTTGAAGACTGTTAACATTTTTCTTTAAAACACTAAAAACGGAATCGGAATCGGAATCGTCTGAACTGTCAAAGATTTGATGGGTTGTCTGACATTGCCCGAGTAGACTAGGCTAAATATTGCCAAGGTCAATGATAAATACAAATTTGCTAGTGTGTAAGGTGAAGTGGTTTTCTTATTGAAAAGTTGTCTAAGTGTACTTGCTGAGATCAAATCCATGTATGTTCACAGTCAATTCAATTCTGAGGTAGACTCTCTTTTTAAAAAAAAAAATCTGACTTCTCCTATAAGTTGGTTGTATTTTGAGGAATTTTATATGGGATTTGTGATCAATAATAGATTCTATATCTTCTAAATTACTTTTTTTTTTTTGGACACTGAAGTATTAATTTTTATATGGAATGAAGAATTGAAAGTATATAATAATAAATAATAATAATAATTTATTTTTAAGGTCACGGCCAAGCCAGCACACCAAATTGGTGTATGAGACCCCTTTGTTTGTGGGACAAGGGACCTCCCTCTGGCCAACGATTTCACTGGTGAAGTCTACCCCCTCTGGATTTGACTCTGTGACCTCTTAAGAAGAAACACAAAGTTTTAATTATATTTGACAGACAAATTGCTCTATGGACAAATTGCTTGCCACAGAAAAATTTGTGGTCAAAAACAATTAAAATTTTACTAACAATCAACTTCTTTTCTTAAACCATTATAAAAAGAACTAGAGTTTTCAACAATTTGACCCGCAATTAGTTTTGAAATTCCAATCCTGTTACAAGCATGTCAAATCCTATTCGTTATCCCTACTGTGCAGGCCAGTGGGGGCTCGTTCAGTAGACGCCACTCGCCTGCAAAGGCTTGCTCCTAAGGGATTGCCCTTGCTGTGAAGTTAATTCATGATTACGCCACCGCCAAGAGCAATCTCTTCTTCGCTCCCCACCGCCTTAGGGAGGGAAGAAGAGATAAAAAAGTTGACATCGTTCGTCGTGTTATGAAATACCATTTAAAATGCATTAACAAGTGACTTAAAATCTGAATTCGCCTGAGACTGTTACTCCCGTATCAGAATTCTGACCCCACGTACATCGGGCAGGTCCTGGGCGGGATTCCAGCAGACGGAGCGGTGGATATTGGCGGAGATGGGCGTGCCACTGCCCATCCCCTCCGTGTACTTCCTTCACTTCTACTGAGTGCCCACCGAAAATTGGGGTCCCATCTTCAAGGACCTCCAGACTCTCTTCGTCTTCTCTACTGTCGTATCAGAACACTCACCTTCTCCTGCTGTTACTCTAGTATCAGAATTCTGACCTCGTTCTGTTCAGTCGGTCTTGCTTTGACCATCCCTTTTCCTCTCAAATCTCAACACGCTGAATCTGGTCTGAAGGACAACACCCACTGGCCACAGCACATACAACCTCATTCAATCCTCCTACAGGGAATCTGAATACAATGCCAGAAGATCCATGTACCCACGTTATGATGCTATCACGGCGTATTTAGTATGGGAGTAAGTTAACTAGGTAGCAATTTTTCTTTTTTTAGTTAAAAAAATGGTCCTGAATCTGGCCAGATTTTCAGGGGTAGTCACAGTTTGGTATGGATCAAAGTTCCATGGATTTCAGAACTTTACTCCAGGGTTTTGCCCCATTTTAAACCAACTCGGATGCTCAAAAAATCGATCAGACTTCTAGATCGACCAAAAATTGAAAACTGCTTCACTTGCTCCCGAATTAACCCACTCCATTTGATAGGTAGCTTACCTACCTTATGTCCGTTCCAATCAAATTTGAAAAGCTACTTTTAATTTCAAGTTGGGTGGAATATATATTCATTCAACATTTTCACTATGAAAAGTTGAAAAAATAGTTGAGCTTCAATTGATTAAACACACTTCAAAAAAGAAATATTCTAAAGAAAATATACTTTCCAATTATTTAAAATATTAAAAAGTTAAGGGAGAACCAAATAAACAAATAAGTTGAAATTTGAATATAAAGTAAATAAACATACTTTATAATTTCAAATATAATTTTTTGATGGATTCTATATACATTAATAATAATAATAATTCATAACTATTGAGTCAAGTTTTCTTTGGAGTGATTTCAAAGTGTTAAAATGAAAATATAAAACCTTATACACATTCACAAAATCAAAGAGGATGCAATCTATGTATTCATACGATGCATGAGCACTTTATGAACTCATATAAAAGATGATGCAATCTATGTATCCATACGATGCATGAGAACTTTATCAACTCATATAAAAGAGGATGCAATCTATGTATCCATACGATGCATGAGCACTTCATCTTATATTCATATTTTGAGCATACCCCATTCCCGATAGTTCTCATTAAAAATTAAGAAAATGTAGTAGATCTAGAGGGCTTTGTTGAAGTGTGATCATTATATCAAAGCACTATAACAGTAATGAAGAGACCCTACTTGCGTTATAGGCCTCTAGCAACATGACAATATAACATGATTGCATCCATTATTTGTTATTCAAGTTAAGATGTTTATGATTTGGAGCTTCCCAAGATCCATAGAAACACAAAATTAAAGGGAATTACTCATTAAGACCACAAGGTATGTTATTTTTAATAAGGATATATATGGTTCACTTTATCTCTCAAAACATGTGAAAATGCATGAAAGAGTGGGATGTTATATCATAATCCCTAAGGCATGTACATTAGATTATAATAAAATTATTTTACCTTCTTACGAGCTTTTGTTAAGAATCTCAACCACCTTCAAATTTTTTGTTCCAAGAATTAATGCTACAAATGATATGTTTCCTTCATCTTGAAGTTGGGATGAGAGAGGGGGAGAGAGAGCTATGGGGAAGTCTCAAAATATTTTCTATGGCATAACTATCCCTTGTGTTATTTTGATGGATTCTCTATGCAAAATCAGACAACTACCTATCACACTAAATCTTGGAATTAACGATACCACATTAAACTTTAGCTACATATCGGGCACAATGTTGAACAACCCTTTTTTTAACTCTCTCATCTCGTAGAGGACACAACATACACTTTATAATAGTAATGTGCCATCGAAACTATGAATATAGCAACAACAAAAGTCAAACATAATCAAAGAACTCATAACTACAAGCAAGACATGAGCTCATGTTAGGAGGGGAGGGATTCCCTTTTTCACCTAGTTGTATACACTATTTTCTACCTAAAACATCTAGAATTGGAATGAAGAAGTGCCATAAACATAATAAAATATGTAGAGGATGCATGTCCATTGCATTTAACTCACACTACTTGTCGGACTACATACCCACACACCTCATAAAGTTTTTCACAAGTGGAGGGGGGAGAATTTAAAGTGTTGTGCCACTTATTCATAAATGACCATCACTTCAAAGTTATTTTGTTTTCCAATAGGGTAGTTGTATATAACTCGTTGAATCCATATAATCATTATGAGGTGAGATGGAAAGAACTACCCGAATTTTTGTTTAGTTCAATCCTAAATTGGCTTAGTCATCTACTAATGAATCATGATGCCTCAAAACATGGAAAATTTCAGGTTTTTCAAAAACCCATTCTTCTTGAAGGATTATTTGCTCTAGGTAGGCATGGTTTCACTGATTGGAAAGGAATTTATGATGCACTTCTCTTAGAATGATGATAGAGTCTCATTGTAACACACCCATGGTGGGGCATCGAAATTTCATTCTTCTTAAGTAAAGAAATCCTCCATTCAGGGTCTCTATCCCATTTTGCTCGTCTAGAGCTTTCCAACCATGGTGTCCATGCTCAAAATCGAGCTCAGAGCTGGTAGATATACCTCTCCCAAGTTCCTCAGGTGTTCATTGGTCGTGGCCATGTGGCTTCCACGTGGATCTGACTCAATATGCTTCTCCTCGAGTTCTCTGATATCTCAGAGCTTCCAGCATTCCTAAATCTATGGCGTAAATCCACCCACCAACCAGTCCAACGACTAGATTTGATCCTCGGCTAACTCACAGGATAAAGGGGGAATTCGACGCTCGACCTTCTGATTCGAATTCCCATCCTAGCCTCTTCCCTCCGGCTACAATTGCATACGAGTGTGGGCTATGACCAGACACTAAGACAACATGCGCCTATTTCAGTGCTTCAAAGCTTTGGGGATTTTCGAAGCACCAAGCTTCAAATCCTCCGGAGTATAGGATCTGGTGCCAAGTGTCTCCCGACGTCAACGACTAGGATGGACTCTGGCACTTCACCCTTTCAGATTCTCTACAATACTATACCCCAATTCCGTCGGAGTCCGAAGTCTCGAACTCCCAGAGTTTCGGTCACTTCACCAACCACTTTGGCTAGGTGTTCACGTACGAGGGGCTGACACGTAGAAGGGTCAGGGACAACACATGTCACATTGATCCAGGTGGATATCAGTGGCCACCCACCTTTTCCAACTAGCTCAAAACAGTTTTCTGGCAATTTTGGTAATTTACTATTTTTAGTAGTTTTTCGGGTCCTGAACTTCCAGAGCCATTTTGAGACCCTAAACGACATTTTTTGGGAAAACAGGGAGCAACATGAAAGAAAGTTTGATGTTTCTCAGACAAAATTTGTATTCCTTGGATAGATATTTCTAACGAGCTATCATGTGCCCCAAATGGAGATCGTATGCCAAAGTTACGCCCCTGGGAAGTTGACGTATCAAATACCCCCATCGGGGCCCACAAACCTTTTGGATTTTCATCTTCCAAGGTTAGGGTTTTGGATTTTTCTTATGTTAAAAAGGCCCTTAGAGCCTCATTGTAAAAATCATCTTCTCACGGATGCAAGTAGTCGTCACATCTCTTCTCAGAGATAAGCTGCCACCATTTTAGCGAGTCTTTCACTCTGTATTTTATAGTCTTTGTACATTTTCGCTCATTAATAGAAAAACGTGTATTACTATATCTCTATGTTTATGGTTGCATATCTGATAAATTTCTTTTATACTATTGGATATCCACGATATCTCTGTGCAATTCTTTATTATATCTCCACTATCATTTCGTGCCGAAAATAATCTGGATCAGTGGTATCAGAGCAGGTTGCTCTTGATCGTTTTTAGTGCATGTCCCCGACGATGTTTAAGTATAGAAAGTTGGGTCTCAAGCTTGTCTCTCTTGAGGAAAATTGCTCTCGCACACCCAAGAAACCCTCAATGGCGGAATAAAAGAAAAACGACGGAGCAAAAGATTCTATTAATCTGTTGCTAGAGCAAGCTCTCATGCGACAGAGGGATGAAATGATGGAGAATTTTTCCCACATCCTTCAACACCTATTGATAGTAACATGCACATCTTCATCAAGCGGCCACTTTGGAGGCACCTCGCCTTTCAAGGTACAAGTTAATTTTGATATTCCTATATTTGAAGGACAGATAGATGCAGAAGCCCTAGACAAATGGTTAAATCTGTTAGAAGGTTATTTCTTTGTTCACAATTTTTTTGACAGAGAAAAGATCACATTCGCACTCCTTAAGGCTCTCCCTCATGTCAAACATTGGTAGGAAACTTACTGGGAGCAAATTTCCACAGAGGATTCTGGAATATATGGGGCCAAGCCCACTTGGGATTTTTTGTGGATGCGGTAAAGGAATAGTATTACCCTGTTGGCAACTATGAGGACCAATACATGAGATGGACCACACTGCGGCAAGAGAAGGGCCAAGCAGTTCTGGAGTTCACCAATACCTTCCATACCTTGCACACCAAGCCAGGTATCAAAGACTCCGAACGCCATTTGGTTCTGAAATACCGTGGGGCTCTACACAGATATATCCAAACTGAAATGGATTTTCTAGACATCTCATCACTCGGTTCTGCTTATCGATATGTTGTTAAAATCAAGTAGAAATTTAAGCACCAAAACAAGCAGGAGTTCGAATCTACAAACCGCAACAACCAAAGTATGACAAAGACGACCCTAACAAACAGTCTCCCAAAAACTAGTCCAAGCCACAGGAAAAGAAGGGTCATGGAAAGACAAAGAAGGACACCAGAAAATGGTGTGATTTCCACAAAATCCCCTGGCACAACACCAATGAATGTCGCTCAAAATAGTCATTGGTGGCCGAGATCAAAAACAAGGAGCCAAACACTGATTTAGAATCTGATTCTGAAAATACTGGTAAAAGACAGATCATCAACGCAGACCCCACTGCTATTGTCGTGACCGCAACAATTCAACCAGAAGAACCATTAGATCTTGAAGAGGGGGAGTGCCTTTTTCATTCACAGATGTGGGTGAAGGGGACCCTGTTTCATTTTATTGTTGATAGTGGAAGCCAGGAGAAACTCATCTCAGCAGAGGTCGTCAAACAATTGGGATTGTCGACAGTAGCACACCCACAACCATACAACATCGAGTGGTTTTGCCAAGGATGATATCTTCGTGTCAACTAGCAGTGTCGATTGTCATATGACATCCAACCCTTCAAATATGAGGTATTATGTGGTGTTGCCCCACTGGATGTCTATGATGTTCTCTTGGGCCAGCCATATATGTGTAAGCGCCATGTTATTTATGAGTCTCGACCCCATAGTGTCATTGTTACTTTGGGGGGTCATCTCTACAGAATACCAGAGTAATTCTGACTATTGTCCCGCCTAAAAAGTGTTGCAAGGTAGTATCTCATACTACAAAATTTAGCTTTTTCACAATCTGTTCAAAAGGTGAATAGAAGGATACTACAACCACCACATCTTCAACCCAAGCACCTTCTATCCAACAGAAGTAGGTTGACAAGGTTGCAGCAAAGCACAAATATTCATTCTGCAAATAGTCATCTAAAGTAGCCAGATTGGTTAAAAAGGTCCAACCCTTCTAGCCACAGGTTCGTGACAACCTTCAACAAACCAAGCAGTGTGACGTCTCCAGCAAGGTAAGCAGCTCACCAAGATTCAGATTCAACAATCGCTTCCCCTCTCCCCCGGGAACTCAACGCAATGGAGACCATTTCTTCCTAAGGAGAGAAGATTGATCCAGGTGGATATCGGTGGCCACCCACCTTTTCCAATTGGTGCAAAACAGTTTTCTGGCAATTTTGGTAATTTATTATTTTTAGCAGTTTTTTGGGCCCTGAACTTTCAGAGTCGTTTTGAGACCCTAAACGACGTTTTTTGGGAAAACAGGGAGCAACATGAATCTAAGTTTGATGTTTCTCACACAAAAGTTGTATTCCTCGGATAGATCTTTCTAACGATCTATCATGCACCCCAAATGAAGATCGTATGAAAAATTTACGCCCCTGGGAAGTTGATGTATCAACTACGCCCATCGGGGCCCGCAAACCTTTTGGCTTTTCATCTTTCGGGGTTAGGGTTTTGGATTTTCCTTATGTTAAAAAAGCCCTTAGAACCTCATTGTAAAAATCATATTCTCACAGATGTGAGTACCCATCACATCTCTTCTCAGAGATAAGCTACCACCATTCTAGCGAGTCTTTCACTCTGTATTTTACAGTCTTTGTACATTTTCGTTCATTAATAGAAAATTGTGTATTACTGTATCTCTATGTTTATGGTTGCATCTCTGATACATTTATGTTATACTATTGGATATCCACGATATCTCTATGCATTTCTTTATTATATCTCCACTCTCATTTCGTGCCGAAAATACTCCGGATCACACGTTCCAATGGGTCTATAGGGTATGTGATACGCACGAATCCAGGTGACATGTGGCATGTCAAACATGGGTCCACGTCACCATTGATGACGTCACTACGCCACGTCACTCTGGATTGATCGTCTTTCATGCCCTCCAATCTCGCGGCCAAGGTACGTACACGTAACCCTTGGATCAACGACCTTCATTACTTTGTAACTTCGGCGTTGGGGGGTTTTGCGATGCATACTCCTCTTTTCTCCCAGAGTTGGTCAGCGTCGGGCTGAACAAAACCTAGATCTGATGATCAGGATAAGTCTCGAAGTTCCCTTGGATCAAAGACTCTCGTTACTTCGGGCTTCAGAGTTGATCGAAACACCATGCCTCAATTACCCCGGAGTACCAAGTCTCTGGACTAAAGGATCTAGCGCCATGCGTCCCCCATGTATCAACAGTTGAGAGGGGTCTCAAATGATCCTTAGATCCAAAATCTACATTACTTTGCAACTCTAGCCTTCTGGAGTTTTTCTTCACTGCCACTCCATTCTCCTGAAGCAGTCAACGTTGGGTTGAACTCATCATAGATCATACGACTAGGAAAGAACCCGAAGGATCCCCAGATCAACAGTCCTGGTCTCTTCGCGGCTCCGGCCTTTGAGAGTTTTGGCTTCACTACCACTCCATTCTCCCAAAGTAGGACTTCGTCGAAGTACCGTGTGCGGGTCCCTCATCCTAGATGATTGAAGAGTAGGTGGGGCTCCTAACGATCTTCCCCAAATCTATGTCTTTCCTTTACTTTGCAAATTTGGTGTTCAGGGAGTTTGATGCTATAGCATCTCTATTCTCCCGAAGTAGAACTTCGTCAAAGTCTTCTCATTGTAGATCCAATGGTTGAGGGGACCTCTGAACATTCTTGATCGGTGGCTCACGCTACTTCACGATGGGGAGTTGGATCATGGTTTAGACGGTGAGATAGGTTCACCTAACCACTAGGGAAACCCTTCATTGTTGTTCAACTTGCCGGTAACCGAATCTCCCAGTTACCTTCGACCAGTATAAGGATGGTAAGGTCGGTCGTACTCCAAAGTCATGAACTTCTGGAGCTCCAAAGCCAGGAGGACTTAGCTCCCTTAGGCTTAGCCTAAGGTTCCTAGGTGTTGGTTATATGGGTCCTTCTGAATGGATCCCATCCGCTCATCTTCCAAACAAAGAGATATCTCCTTTCTACGTTTGAACCTTGGTATCCTTCCTGAGCTTTATCATGAAATGGTTAAGCAATTGGGCCTGAAATCACGGTCACATGACAAGGAGTCTGAAAGAGGTATCCTCTTCAGATGGACAGGTTCAAATTGACACGATATCCCCTATTTCGATCATCTTACAGGCTTATGTCCCAAGAAGCCTCAAGGGATAAGTTGGGGCATATAGACTATCAGTCAGAATCATAAGTTCACAAGGAGATGAATGCATACACATATCATGACCATTCCACATAGAAACCATTTATGGATACACATATATATAAGCCCATGCATTCATCCATTATTTCAGTTCAATACACAAAGTATGAAAACACTTATCAGAACCAGAAGATGTGATGTGACTGCTGAAAGGGGTGCTCGTTTCCACCCAGCCATAGGCTCAGTCACTCCTAACAATTCTACCACTGACCACCCCCAATCTAGACCACGATGCTTTGACATTGAATCTTTTCTTCCAGCTCAATGAAAGTTAGGGACAAAGGTTACTCTCCTTCTCCCGACACATAAATAGATAGGCAAGAAGGTTACTCTCCTTCTCCCGACTCAGTCATAGATAGGGACGAAGGTTACTCTCCTTCTCTCGAGTCAGTCTCTATTTCCTGCGACCAGAACAGACTCTTTTCATAGTTCTTCCTCGAACCCAAGAGCTCAATCTCTCGTCTCTGCACTCTTTGCAGGTCTTCCTCTACCCACCATGTCTTCCTTTCTTGCTTTCCTCAACAAGATTGTGTGTGGCCCGAATTCCCCAGTCCATGGTCAAGTCTGAAATCCTTACGGATGGGAATCTTGACCATCCCCTCATTAACTCTTGAGGAGGCCTTCCCACCTACCAACTTGAATAGTAATCCATTCTTGGGTCATAGGACTATTCTAGTCCTGAGAAATTAAATCCAACGAAGTACTAGTTTGGTGGGGTTTATCTCAACCATTCATGGTTCCCCTCACCATCTCATTCATAACATCCATGGCCTCTCTTAGGAAACCCCTCCTTCAACAGTTATGAAACACTTATCTATTTTCTATTAATGACACAAAATACACTCATTGACCTTTCATACAAAGGTTCATCAAGTCAACATTCACACATATCGAGTTTGGCATAGTCTCTTGGTCGATATAGTTATATTTACAAACTGGGGGAAACATGGGTGTTACAATTCCCTCCCCCTTAAAGGAACATCATCCTCGATGTTCTATCTGTCAATGTGCTCTGTATATACATAAGTAAATAAAAATGGATATGCATGTTTCATGGCATCCTCCATTTCCCACGTTGCCTCATGTGGGGAAAAGTGTTTCCACTGCACCTTGACCTGTGCAATGTTTTTTTTCTTTTGTGAGGTTTCCTTCCTGTCTAGTATGCATTGAGGTTCTGGAAGGACTTCTATCTCTGGCTCCACTTGAATCACAAACCAGTCAATTATATGATTAGAAGCATGTACATATTTCTTCAATAAGGAAACATGGAAAACATTATGTGCCTTCATTGTGGGAGGTAGTGCTAGCCTATAGGCTACAAGTCCCACTCTATCTAAGATTTCAAAGGGTCCACAATACCGAGGTTCTAGCTTGGCACAAGCTCCCATTGTTAAGGAACTCTTCCTGGGCCTAACTTTGAGATAGACATGGTCTCCTGGTGTAACTCTTCTGTCTATCCTGAGAAGTTTTCAGATTTTTCTTAATTTGAATCACTTGTTGTTACATTTATTTTAGCATGTCAGTTCCAATTATAATTATATCCACTGGATTACTCCAACGGATTGGAATCTTGCATTGTCTACCATAGAGGGCTTCAAAAGGGCTCATCTTCAAGGACTCTTAATGACCGTTGTTGTAGGAAAATTCTACCAATTGCAGGTAGTCTTCCTACTTCTTAGGTTGATGTATTACATCCATACTTAACATGTATTCTAATATTTGGTTTACTCTCTCTGTCTGTCCATTGGTTTGAGGGTGATAGGTTGTGCTAAACAACAATTTAGTCTCAAAACCAACCATTAAAGACTTCCAAAATCTTGAAGTAAATTTTGTGTCTTTTCCAGATACAATCTCCCTAGGCATTTCATGCAGTTTGAATATCTCCTTCATGAAGACGTTGGCAATATAGATTGCCTTGCAAGTTGACTTGACATGAACGAAGTGAGCAGACTTGCTCAATTTGACTACCACTACCATGATGCCATCGTTCTGCTTGGCCGATTTTGGTAATCCGGTGATTAAATCCATGGAGATGGTTTCCCATTTCCATTCTGGAAATGGTAGAGGTTGTAACAACCTTGTTGGGTTCCGGTGTTCTTCCTTAACTTGTTGGCATTCTAGGCACTTATCTAGGTAGTCAACTATGTCCTTTTTCAATCCAGGCCAATAGAATTGTTTCATAGTGGTTGCGATCATTTTCTGATAACTTGGGTGACCAGTATATGGTATCTTGTGTAGTTCATTCATTATGAACCTCTTCAAGTCGTCACAAATTGGAATATACAATATGTTTCTGTAGGTCAACAGGCCTTCATACAACATCTAATACCCTTCATACTTTAGTCATGTGGGCTCTTGCTTTAGGTATGACATCACGGTCTTGAAGAATGCATATGTTTCTTATGCACTCCTAAATATCTCCCTGACATTCGTTTCACAAGTTCTTATCGCTTCCAAGTGAATCATTTTCACACTTCTGCTAAGGGCATCGACCACCCTATTTTATTTTCCTTTGATGTGTTTGATTTCGAAATCAAACTCACTAAGGAGATCCACCCACTTAGCTTGTCTAGAATTGAGCTTTGGTTGATCGAATAGGTGCCTCAACCCACAATGGTCTGTCATAAGTACAAATATCCTACCCAGGAGGTAATGCCTCCACATTTTTAAAGCATGCACTATGGCAGCCAACTCTAGATCATGGGTCACATAATTGATTTCATGCTCATTCAATTTTCTAGATTCGTGGCAAATTACATGCCCTTTTTGCATAAGGACTCCTCTGATTCCTTCCTTACAGGTGTCTGTACACATGAGGAAGTCAATATTAGGGTCTGCAATATTCAGCACGGGTGCATGTGTTAGAAGGTATTTCAGTTCCTAAAATCTTTCTTCACATTCTGATGTCCAAGTGAACTTAGCTCCCTTTTTCTGAAGGGCAATGATTGGACAATCGATCTTGGAAAATCCTTTTATGAACCTTCTATAGTATCCTACCAAGCCCATAAAGGAATTGATATCATATACATCCTTTGGGGTAGGCCATTCGATGATAGATCTAATCTTGTTAGGGTCTACTGCCACTCCTTCTTCAGAAATGACATGGCCTAAGTAATGGACTTGCTTCTGGAAAAATTCACACTCGTTAAACTTAGCGTAGAGCTTATGCTCTCTTAGTACTTGTAGCACTAATTTAAGATGTTCTTCATGCTCCTCTCTGTTCTTGGAGTAGATTAGGATATCATCAATGAAAACCAATACAAATCTGTCTAGGAATTTGCTGAGTACATTATTCATCAAGCACATAAAAGTGGCGGGGCATTGGTTAATCCAAATGGCACCACCACAAATTCATAGTGACCATACCTTGTCCTGAAGGTTGTTTTGTGGATGTCTTCATCCTTTATTCAGACTTGATGGTATTCAGACCTTAATTCAATCTTTGAGAAAATGGAAGCACCCCCTAATTGGTCGAACAAGTCATCGATTCTTGGTAAGGGATACTTGTTATTTATTGTTGTCTTATTGAGTTGTCTATAGTCTATGCACAGTTGGAGTGTGCCATATTTATTTTTCACAAACAAGGCTGGTGCTCCCCATGGAGACACATTGGGCTAGATGTAGCCTTTGTTCATCATCTCCTTTAGTTGTAGCTTGAGCTCAATCAGCTTTGGTGTACTCATGCTATAGGGTGTTCTAGACACTGGTACTAATCCTGGTGCAAGTTCTATCGAGAAGTCAATCTCTCTTCTCTAAGGTAGACCCGATACCTCTTCTGGAAACATGTCTTTATACTCTCTTAATATCGGGTGGTCCTCTAGGTTTGGTTTTTCATCCTCAACAGATTCCAACACCTATATTACATATAGGGGACATCCCTTTCTGCAATACTTTTTTTCATTTGAAGGGATGATATTCATCTCACTTAAATAGGCTTCTGAATCCCTTGGAGGGTTATTTTTATCTCTTCTTCATTTACACATTATAAAGTTTTATAGTAAGAATACAACTTAGTTTCATAAGAAACTAACAATTCCATACCAATCAACATATCATAAGACCCTTGGGGAAATGTGTTAAGGGTCGCTTCGGTGGGCAATCCATCCATAATGAATTGGAAAGATGTTATGACCTATGCTACTTTCCTTTTGGTTCCAGTGGCTAGTTGTACTAACTATGGATTGACATGTCTAACTGGTTGTAGTTTACACTTATCAACAGTTTGAGGGGCCACATAAATCAAATTAGAACCAGGGTCAATTAAAATAGAAACTAGACGGTTGGCGATCATACCTTCCATCTCCACCATTGAGGCTTGGTGGTTGGCTTGTTTATTATCCAAGGCTTCATACATTTGTGGCATGCTCCTAGTCACATCATTGACTTTGGTAGCTTCTTGGATGTTGTAGACCCTCCTACTGTCATGTTGTTCTCATGGACAAATCCTCATCAGATATCCTTCTCCACAACCCCAACATTTCAAGGGTTTTCTCTTTGGGTTATCAGTCTTTCTAGAGGTTGCTTCAAAAGGTTTATTTCCACTCTGGGAGGGGATATTCTGTTGATTCACACTTCTAGTAGAAATGCTCATCCTAGAGTCCTTCCCATATTTCTTAAATATTGAGGATTTAAACCCCTTCTTCTTGAATCCCGAACTACTCTTCTTCTTGAAGTGTTTCTTAAACTGTTTCCATGATAAGTTCTTCTCATGGATTCGTTTCACATTCCTAAGGTCTTCCCACCAAATGGAGGCCTTTCATTTCAGGTTGAAGATGGATATTCGAGCCTTCGAGTTTTCAGAGTAGTCATGGACTTTGAAGTACTTATTTAAACCAAGCAGCCAAGCTTCTGCCTCTTTACCTTTCTCAATCTCTCCATTGAAATAGGGTGGTCTGGCTTTATTGAATTATTCAGGGTCACGATATTTAGAATGCTTTCACTTCTTTCCTTTCTTTTGAGAATGTGAGCTAGTTTTGCTACTAGAATATCCCTTGGAGTTGCCAGTTTCCTTTCCAGAGGATTCTCCCGATGAGCATCCCCTACCTCCAGGTTGGGCCTTCCTCGAGGTACTTCTCCTAGTGTGGCCACTTATGGGACCACGTTTTTGTATTTCAAGTGGGCTTTGACTTCTCTTTGTATGTCGTCGGTCCACATGACTGGTTGCGGGCCCATGTTGTAGTTTCCTCTGTATGTCGGATAAGCTCTGGAGAAAGACTGCATTAATTTCTATGTGTTTTTCTTTCTCCTTTATCAATCTCTCATTGTCATCCTTGCAACTCTGTAATTCAACCATGAGACTCCTTACAGTTTCATCCAGATCTGGAGGGGTTTCCAATGCCCTCCTTTCATCATATTCTTCGTCTCTATTGTGGGAGCCATCCCCCACTTCATGGCATGTCACCATACTTTATACTTGGAGTTTCCCACGATTTATTGATTGCTTGAGTGCTAACAAAACACTTACTGTTAGCCAACTTCATATTAGTTTACGAACAACACACAATTCATATTTCTTAAATACACACACAGTAGAAAGTTTCATTATTTCCTTCAGTAAAAGTTTAACCTGACTCTTTAGGAAAGAGGTAAGACAGGGTGTCACCCTTAAAATTACTTAAGGGTATGGTTTGTATGCAACTCGTCCATGATCCCAAGCAGGACATGTGTTGTAACCATGCTCTGATACCAATTTGTAACACACCCATGGTGGGGCATTGAAATTTTGTTCTTCTTAGGTAATCAAATCCTCCATTTAGGGTCTCTATCCCATTCTTCTCGTCTAGATATTTCCAGCCACGGTCAACATGCTCAAAACCGAGCTCAGAGTTGGTAGATATACCTCTCCCAAGTTCCTCGGGTGTTCATTGGTCGGGGCCACGAGTCTTCCACGTGGATACACTCAATATGATTCTCCCCAAGTTCTCTGATATCTCGAAGCTTCCAGCGTTCCTAAATCTATGGGGGAAATCCAACCAGTCCAACGACTAGAATTGATCCTCATCTAACTCATAGGATAAAGGGGGAATTCAACATTCAGCCTTCCGATTTGAATTCCCAACCTAGCCTCTTCCCTCCGGCTACAATCACATACGACTGCGGGCTCTGACCAGACGACAAGACAACATGAGCCTATTTCGGTGCTTCAGAGCTTCAGGGATTTTCAAAGCACCAAGCTTCAAATCCTTCGGAGTGGCTCTCCTCATGAGTTCCAGTCACTTTACCAATCACTTTAGCTATGGGGGCATGTAACAGGGACTGACACGTAGAAGGGTCAGGGGAAACATGTTCCCTCATCAGGGATGACACATGTCACGTTCCAATGGGTCTATAGGGTATGTGATACGCATGAATCCAGGTGATACGTGACAAGTCAAACTTGGGTCCACGTCACCATGGATGACATCACTATGCCACATCACTCCAGAATGATCTTCTTTCATTCCCTCCGATGTCACAGCCAAGGTACGTACATGTAACCCTTGAATAAACGGCCTCCATTCCTTCGTAACATCGACGTTTGGGGTTTTTGTGATGCATACTCCTCTTTTATTCCAGAGTTGGTCAACATCGAACTACCCACAGCCTAGATCCGACAGTCAGGATAAGTCCTGAAGTGCCCTTGGATCAACGAATCTCATTACTTCGAGCTTCAGAGATGATCAAAACACCACGCCTCAATTCCCCCATAGTACCAAGTCTCCGGACTAAAGAATCTAGCGCCACGCGTCCCCCATGTATCAACGGTTTAGAGGGGTCCCGAAGGATCCTTATATCCATGGTCTACATTACTTTGCAACTCTGACCTTCGATATTTTTGGCTTCATTGCCACTCCATTCTCCTAAAGCGGTCAACGTCGAGCAGACCTCATCATAGATCATATGTCTAGGAAAGAACTCGAAGGATCCCCAGATCAACGGTCCTGGTCACTTCACAGCTCTGGCCTTTGGGAGTTTTGGCTTCACTGCCACTCCATTCTCCCAAAGCATGACTTTGTCGAAGTATCGTGTGTGGGTCCCTCCTCCTGGATGATCGGATGGTAGGTGGGGATCCTAACGATCTTCCCCAAATCTAAGGCTTTCCTTTACTTCACAACTTTGATGTTCAGGGAGTTTGATGCTATAGCATCTCTATTCTCCCAAAGTAGAACTTCACTGAAGTCTTCTCGTTGTAGATCCAACGACTGAGGGGACCTCCAAACATTCTCGATCGGTGGCTCATGCTACTTTGCGATGGGGAGTTGGATCTCAGTTTAGATGGTGAGATAGGTTCACCTAACCACTAAGGAAACCCTTCATTGTTGGTCAACTTGTCGGTAACCGAATCTCCCGGTTACCTTCGGCTAGTATAAGGCTGGTAAGGTCGATCATACTCCCAAATCCCAGACTTCCGGAGCTCCGAAGCTAAGAGGACTTAGCTCCCTTAGGCTTAGCCTAAGGTTCCTAGGTGTTGGTTATATGGGTCCTTCCGAATAGATCCTTTCCGCTCGTCTTCCAAACGAAGAGATCTCCCCTTTCCAGGTTTGAACCTCGCTATCCTTCCTAAGATTTATCATGAAATGGTTAAAGACTTGGGCCTAAAATCCCGGTCACACAAAAAGGAGTCTGAAAGAGGTTTCCTCTTCAGACGGATGGGTTCAGATTGACATGATATGCCCTATTTAAGCCGTCTTATAGGATTATGTCCCAAGACGTCTCAAGGGCTATGTTGGGGAATATAGACTATCAGTCAGAAGCATAAGTTCACAAGAAGATGAATGCATACACATATCATGACCATTCCACACAGAAACCATTTATAGATACACATTTATATAATCCCATGCATTCATCCATTATTTCAATTCAATACACAAAGTATGAAAACACTTATCAGAACCAGAAGACGTGATGCAATTGTTGAAAGGGGTGCTCGTTTTCACCCAACCATAGGCTCAGTCACTCCTAAAATATTTACCACTGGCCACCCCCGAGCTATACCACGATGCTTTGAGATTGAATCTTTTCTTATGGCTCAATGAAAGTTAGGGACGAAGGTTACTCTCCTTTTCCCAACATAGAAATAGATAGGGACGAAGGTTACTCTCCTTCTCCCAACTCAGTCATAGATAGGGACGAAGTTTACTCTCCTTCTCCCAAGTCAGAATTTATTTCATATGACCAAAACACACTCTTTTTCACTGTTCTTCCTCGAACCCGAGAGCTCAGTCTCCCGTCTCTGCACTCTTCACAGGTCTTCCTCTGCCCACCACACCTTCCTTTCTTGCCTTCCTCAAAAAGATTGTGTGTGGACCAAATTCCCTAGTCTATGGTCAGGTTTGAAAGCCTTACGGATGAGCACCCTGCCCATCCCCTCATTAACTCTTGAGGAGGTCTTCCCACCTACCAACCTGACTGGTAAATCATTCCTGGGTCAAAGGATTGTTCTGGTCTCGATCAATTAAATCTAGCAAAGTACTGGTTTGGTGGGGTTTATCTCAACCATTCCTAGTTCCCCTCACCATCTCTTTCATAGCATATGTGGTCTCTTTTGGAAAACCCCTCCTTCAACAGTCATGCAACACTTATCCATTTTCTATTAATGACACAAAATACATTCATTGACCTTTCATACAAAGGTTCATCAAGTCAACATTCACACATATCAAGTTTTCCATAGTCTCTTGGCCGATATAGTTATATTTACAAACTGGGGGAAACGGGGGTGTTACACTCACAATACCAATGCCTCACGTTTTCCTTGAAATTTTAGAAGTGAGAGACCTTTGAAGTGAGATAAAGCCTCAATTTCATTATTTTCACAAGGGTTTGACTAGCAAACTAATATTATATCACATGGCTTGGGATAATGGTTGGCAAGGGGAATTTTTAAACTAAACTAGGGGTATACATATTGGGGGGCTTCAACCAACCAAATTTTTTCAGGGTGGGGGTTGTGGAAGGAGACTGACTAATGTGAGGAGATCTATCTTTGTGACATTTTTATGGAAGCTAACTATCTCATGAAAGGCCAAGGTGATATATCTAAATCATTTTTACCTTATAGAAATTCTCAATGAACCATTAAATTCTTTGAATAAGAAATGAAAATGACTACAAATTTCATAATAAAGGGATCTAAAGATGAAATAGTCTTGTGATTCCTAAAGAAATATGTTTGATGCTTCTAAGTGAGATCCCAAATAACACGTGATAAACAAATTTTTCTAAAGTAGAAGTCAAATACATACTATTGGAACCAACATACAAGAGGTAGAAACAATAAGAGATACTAAAAGTGTTGAAAAAAATAATACTTACAATATTTAGTGAAAATTAAGAGTCATTGTATTTGGAAACATGTATTGGGAGGGGTATTCACATCTAAATTTTGAAAAAGTAGTAAAAAAATATAGATATCCATTAATACCCCACAAATTCACATGTTATGTTATAAGATTAGTAAGTAACTATTAATTAAAGAAAAATCAATCCTTCATGCATATTTCTCCTTATTAGTCCCTGCCGCAGGCATAGAGGGACTATAGCGATCGATAAATCAATGACTTGGTATTAGATTGTGCATTGACCATAAATATTTCCATATTGTCTATTGTTGGAAGAAGGGAAGAGAAAACATCAATTTTTATATAATAAAAAGTATCATGTTTGTCAAGATCTGATTGGACAACGCATTGGAGGTCTTATTGTCACCTTTGCTATTCCCAATTTGAAATATGTTGGCATATACAAAGTATTTGGTAGTATATGGTATTTTTGAATCATATATTTTACTATGCATTGGTCGAAGGTGGATTAATGCTAGCATTAGTTCGAATGTTTCCCTTAGCATTTTCTGTTGGGTAGAATACATTCTCTACCAAATTACTATGTGTGATTTTTTCTTTATTGTTGCATGCTTCGAGAGAATAGGCATGCCATGCTGCATATTTTATTAAATGCTTGCACAGGCCTACACCCTTCGATGGTCCTGACAGTATTAATTGTTTACCTAACAGCTCTGCCAGTCTTAAATGTTTATTGAACATATGTGTTGCAACACAATTTCGTTCATGGTCG
>SNQJ01S0120469.1:37573-59679 GCA_010110895.2 Picea sitchensis | reverse complement strand
AGATTGAAGACCCTGGATCTCATCTCTTTGATCCAGGTTGCGATGGAATATGTATAATTTTTTGACACATCTCGTGGCTATGTCGTCTCAATTTGAATTTTCTTGCATGGATCCACAGTGTATTCTTGGTGGCTATGCGATATTTTGATGGCATGGATCCACGGTGTATGGTTGGTGGCCATGACCTATGTTTATGATGTCATCTATCTGTGATATGAGTATGGGAATTCCTACCTCAGAACTAGTATGATATTCTGCAGATGTTTAATTGTTTGCGGATTTCTGATTAGGTGCGCTCCTGGTTTCTGACACACACACGCAGTTTACAAAGTATTTCGGCTGTCACTGATTCCGGCCTCATACTTTGGGGGGCATTCTGTTACACATGATTTTGGTCATCTTGGTGATGTATTAACAATGGTGTACTCAAGCTCCCAACATGAACTTTCTCCTGAGAAAAGTGGCATTTATCTCCTTCCAGAAAACATATTTTCAAAGTAAGTTCACAGGCTGCTTATAGCCTAGGGTGCGAGAATGAACCATTCTCACATGTCACCTCCATCTAGGGTGCGAACTTCTCACACTATGCTCTATACATAGGGTGCGGACTTGTTTTCAAGCTTGGAAAAGGGAAGAACTCTCGAGGGTTCTAGAAGGGAATCTTCTAGAAAATGGGTTGGCAGTCGAATGGTTGTCATTTTACTGGTTTCCCTGATTTGGTGGGATCATTCTCATCCATGTAACCATCTCACCCTCTCCTATATATTGAAAGGATTCTCATGGAAAATGTTAAGAAAGATTAATTGAAGAATTGGTGAAGAAATTATGTGAAGAACCCATCTTGAACAGAAGCTTGGAGACTCTAGTAGATCTATCAAGAGGAATTGGATCTTCTTCATGCAAGGACATAGAAAGTGTGTGTGTTGGAACCAAGAGTCACTGAAAAGAATCTTGCGACATCAAGGCGATCAGGTTGTATCTTCTACTTTCGATTAATATGATACAACAACATGTCCTTTTCCCATAAAGTCATTCTTACTTTATTGTGTAATTCCTTGATCATACACATAAGTTGACGATTGAATACATTTTGCTATCTTCACTTTGGTTGGTTTGTGTTGTCTTGGTCTTGACCTCACGAGAGCACTAGAGCGAAGCGAGAGCAACAAAGACCCTAGGAAGCGATACAAAGGTATGTTACTTGTTCCTCCTTACTAGCTAATTCAATGGTCATAACTTAGGGAAAGAGTCATGTCTTGTCCTGTTTTGTTCTAGATCCAGGTGGATCTAGGGAGATCTGTTAGTGTCTGCACCTACCGATTAGTCCGATAACACCGACATACTTAGTTCCTCGAGCTCCTTATTGGATACATTGCAGATGAAGAAGAAGAAGGAGGATATATAACAAGATTTGTCTATCTTTTGGCCGAAATGTAGAACAAAGCACCCATGGAAATAATTCCCATTGGATTAGATCGAGGTCTGCAACATATGCAACGAGGACCATGCTACGCATAACTTCCCATCCTTACCAAGGATGAAAGCTATCTACCAGAAAGTCGAGGAACCAGAACAATTTTGCTATGTCTCTCATAAGCGACCTTCGCAGCCCAAAGCTCAAGTTATGATCCAATATCAATCTGAATATTTCAATTCATATTGGACTAACCCTTTCATGCAATATGATTCTCAACCATGGGGTATGCCAACACAACAGTGGGTAGCTCCTCCTCCTCCAAACCAGTTATGGAAACAAGGATGGAGAAACCCTACTATAGGAGGACCTCAACAACTTATGACACAACCACCCATGTAACACCTTCCTCCTCCCTAGATGGAAGCATACACATCCACCCCTCCTCAACCAAAAATACATGCACAACACATTCCTAACCCCAATATCAGAAGGCCAGGTCAACCAGTGCAATCTGTTGGACTTATGACCTACCCAACTTATTCCATCTCTTCCCTGGAATGCAACGATAGTCACCTCCGATCTGGGAAGACACTAACCAATGACCAACCTCACATTAGCATTGAATATTTACATGTTGATGTCCCAAATGAAGAATCAGAACAAAAACAATCTTAGGCACCTTCAAAAGCTGAGGATGTCCACCCTGAGCTTCAAGACCCATCCTATTCTGAAAGGCTAAACTGAGAGAAACCTTTTACACATCCAGAGTTTGATTTATTAGGAGAACTCAAAAATGTGTGTGTCAAAATAACTCTATTTCAATCCATCAAGGATGTGCCCATTTATTGAAAAGCGGTAGGATAAATTTGTTTGAGAAAACCTAGTAGGAAATGAAAGGATCCCCAAACCATTCATGTCATGCGAAAACTGCCATATTTAATGATGGGGGGATTTCTTACAGCTAACTATTTTGACCCTGGAAGTCCTTCATTAATGTACATATCGACTATACACTTATTAGTAACACATTAATTGACCTAGGGGCTTCCATCAATGTTATGACATGCGAGACTATGCAAACCTTAGGTCTTACATGCCTTAGGGAAACTACAACTGTACTTCAACTTGTTGACATTTCAACCATTAAATCAGAGGGAATATTAGAAGATGTAGTGATTTATGTGGATTCATCGTAATATCCCGCTGACTTCATGGTCCTACAACCATAAAAATCTATGGGCGTGTATCCTCTAATCCTTGGATTACCTTGGCTGGCCATTGTCGATGCCTACATCGGTTGCAGGTCAGGAAACATGACCATCTCCCACGAAACATCCACAAAAAAATTAACCCTCTACCCTCTTGCCAGAACCAACATAGACTTAGAAACACCACTTTGGATTGACGGAGAAGAAATTGATGAGGAAGGGGAAGCCCATCAAGTCCTGTCCATATATCCATACTTAGCCATAAGAGATAAAACAAAGGATGATGAAATCAATGATTTTATAGCCTCCTCTTCCTCAGGAAACACACATATTCTTGAGCATGTTATGTGACCATAAACTTAGGTTTCTTTAGCCTCAACAAACATCTCACCCATCGAACGTGAATCCCCACCAGAAAAAGATCAAGGATCCCTTATAGAAACCATAGAAATTAGTCCAAGAAAAACCTTGAAAATCAACCAAGGACTAACCAAACAACAAAAGGAGCGACTGGTTAAAGTGTTGCAAAAGCACAATGATGCCTTTACCTGGGATTACTATGTCATGAAGGGAATCCATCCTGACCTATGCACACATCACATATATATTAAGGAAGGATCCAAACCTATCTTCCAACCCCAACGCCAGATGAACCTGACACTGAAAGACATCGTTAAAGAAGAGCTATAGAAATTGCTTACAAGTAACTACATCTATCCGATTTTTGATAGCTAGTGGGTCTCCCCTCTTGTCATGGTACCAAAGAAAAATGATAAATGGAGAATTTGTGTCGACCATAGAGAACTCGATAAAGTAACACATAAATACCAGTTCCCATTGAATTTTATCGACCAAGTCCTGGACACGTTAGCAGGGAATAAATACTTTTTTTTCCTCGACGACTTCAATGGATATAACCAGATCCAAATTTCACCCGAAGACCAAGAGAAGACAACGTTCACTTGTCCACGGGGGAAATTCACCTACCATGTTCTACCATTTGGGTTATGCAACGCCCCCGCCACCTTTCAACGAGATGTCATACGTATATTCTCTTTTCTAATCCATGATTGCGTGGAAATACATATGGATGATTTCACAACATATGGGTGTTAGGGTTCACTAATGTGAATAAATTCAAAGTCAAGTTAGATATGTTTATAGAGTTTCAGAGTCATGACTTGGTCTTGTAGAGACCAAGACATGACTCAATTAAAAAGTGTGTGTATGTATGTATATATATATATATATGTTGAGTCTTGTTAGTCTATCATTTGTGTATTTCTTGGTCTTTGAGTCAAATGAGTCCAAAGTTACGCCTTGCATTTAGAGGAGCTAAGGGTTCAATTTTTTTTAATGGTCATATCAATTGAGTCAGTTGAGTCATCAAAGGGTCACTAGTCATATGTTTTGTAAGAGTGATCTTGCATCATTTCAAAAATCAAAGTCATATCAAAGAGATCATCATGGTAATGTAAGAATCTGATATGGCATGTTCTTGAGTCTTGGCAAGTTGTATTATGCTATTGTACTATTATTCTCCTTGGATAAGTAGTTTTCCTCCAACGCTGCAAAATTCACTGCGAAATTTCCTAGAGTTTCACAACGAGCACTTGTCATGATTATTTTGATCTCACCATGTAATCATCAGATTTGGATCGCATTTTTGGGTGTAAGGGATAAGTACACATGCATTAGCTAATAAAACAACCATATCCTTCATTCCAAAGCACCCTAAGCTATCAAAAATCCATGAAGCTCTTTTCGTTGCTAAACTGGTGTCCAAACCTACACGCTGTGAAATCACCTTGTTCGCTGTGTAACTGTCTGGCTCGTTGTGAAACTATGTTTTGCTGCAAAACCCCTGTTTTATGGTAAGTTATGAATTCGACCTGTTTTCAAGCTTTCTTATTTACTGTGTTTCGATGTGTGATGAACCTTAGACATTGTGACACCTCCTACTCTATTGTTGCAAACGACTTTAGTGTGAAACCATAATTTTCACAGCAAACCCTAATGCTGCAAAACCCTTGTTTCATGAGCTATGACCTTAGCCTATAAGTTGAGGTTTGATCCCTGTCAAGATATTATCTGCTTTCATCAGCCCTAAATCACTTAAGTCTTGATTTTCTCTGTAGTAAAGACTCCATTGGCCACCAAACCTAAGCATTACTCAAACCCTAGATACTATAGGGATTTGGCTACTATTTTGTTGTACAAAGGAACATGTTCATTTCATCACATCATGGCGGAAACAACATCAATGGAAAAGAAGAAATACAACAAGGGTGGAGAAATTTGCAGGTTTGAGCCTCAAGGAATGGATTTATTGAATACAAATATGATGAACAAGGATTCTTTCAAAAATATTAGGTGTTTATCATTTTGTGAATCTACAAGGCTACAATGTAGAGGTGGCAAAGCAATTTTCCCTGAACTTTGAAGGAAACAAAACTAGAATTGGGCCTCTAGAATTCCAAGTGACAGAGCAGACAATTGTTGTTGCAACATAGATGCCCACACAAGGATACATGTGGTTCAAAGGTATGTCACTTGATTTCACCTTATAAAATGACTATTTTAAACATGAACATCAAGATGAAGGCCTAATAGTTGGAGTTCTGAGGAAACACATGCTTGAATCTTTTGATCAGGTTTTGAGGATCATTCAAAGGTACTTTACCTGTGAGGGATGGTTCAACAAGATTTACAAGTATCACATAAGGTTGTTGATGCAATTCACAATCAATAAAACCCTCAATTTGACTTATTATCTATGCAGGAGCCTTGGAAAGATGGCAGACAAGGTGCAAACCATAACCAAACAGATTGAGGTGAGCCTATTTCATTTCTCTCTTATCAAAATTTTAGTGTTGTAAGAACTCAAGAAGACCAATACTGAGTGGGAGACATTCTTAGCCTGAGCAGGATTTCCCTCAGAGATTACCACACCCCAAAGCAAGAAAATTCCACCTTCTTCAGCTGGAAAGACAGTTTCAACAGGCCCAGAGAGTTCTAAAGGGAAGCAAGGAAAAAGACCAATTGAACAAAGCACAAAAAATGAGGCAGATGATCCTAAATCTTTTGAAAGTAAAAATAAAGGTAAAAATCTTGTCTTCACACTCGAGGCAGTTGAAAAAATCACAGAGATACCTGCCAGCCAAGGCAACAAAAGAAAGAGTAGGGTAGTGGAGGCAAATCCTAAGAGGCAATTAACCAGTTCTACGGTCGAAAATCTTACCCTAGCAAAAATGGATGTCACTGAAGCCCCTGTCCAACATGTGGTTGCAGAGAATGTTGAAACACAATCTTCAACAAGTAATGATGGAACAATGTAAGGACTAAGACAACAAATAAAAAAGGCACATAATACCATATCAGAGATGAGAGCTAAGGAAAGAACAATGATAAAAAAGATATATGAAAATTTTGACCTATATGAGGAATCCCTTGACAACGGAAAGAAAATGCTAAGAATATCCTTGCCTCTGCACAGACAGGTCAAAAATCTCTATCAAGAGAACATACTCCTAAAGGCAGAAAATAGATCTCTGAAGCGAAAGTTGCAGCAACAAGAAGAAGAGGCTAAAAGGAACTTGAATGTATTAGCCCAGGTAGTAATTGAATGAATTATGGATGGTCAGAGGTCACAAGTCATATGCTCATCAATTTTGTCTCAATTTTGATTATACACAGAGTTTCAAATCAACAAATCAAATCTTGATTTTGTATCCAAAGAATATTTGAGATTTGGGTTTTTTGGATTATGTCAAGGCAAGTTTTAGTCTTCAAATTTGGTGTTTTGAGAGATTATAAGACTCTTCACTGCCTTACATACAACAAACAACAATCAAATAAATGATCAAAGGTCTGCATAGATTTTCCTAGCGTGGTCTCTCTATGAAATTTGATGTATCTTACAGTACGCTGCGAAACTGAACCTGTTTTTCCAAATTAGCATCCGATAAGTAATGGTTCGACTCTCCAACTGTCAACACGTGCAAATCAACTCCAACGTTCCAAAGAATGACCATTTGGTTTATAAAGTTCGAAATATCCAAGGAATGTTGTGTAATAAATGAAGTCAAAGTTTGTTCATATAATTTTTCAAAACAATTGTAATAAGATCCTATTTTGATTGTAAACGAATCTATTCATGGGAAAATAGTTGAGCTCGAATCCCTGAGCCTAGGATGAACTATTTTCTATATATTTTGTAATTGCAAATGTGAAAAGTGTTAGAAAAATCATAACCGTAAAGATATTGAGCATCTATTGTAATTTTCTGGATTTAATAGAATATCAATGCAGATGTACAGAGCTATTTCCTACCAGAGACTCTTGTGATGATGGTTTGAAGTTTGTTCCCTTTCTTTGTGTATGCATTCTTTTGTTTTTTTATTTTCATTTCATCTGTAACCTATAAGTGTTTAAATGAAATTTAATGATTTGGAATTCATCTGGTTATGATGCTCTGAATCACATAGTTAGACACTTCAATTTCTTTCTAAGTTACAGTCATAATTCATCTAAATTGGTGCTCTGAGTGTAATGATTTGGTTTTCCCATTCTTATATTACCTTATGTTATCACTCTGTAAATTACTTTTGGTTGAGGAAGTAAATCACAAAGGTAACCACAAACCAACTTGAGGCTGGAAGCTAGCCCTTCCAATCTGAGAGGGATCTCTCTCTTCAAATCAATCATTGAAAGGATTGATTTGGAATTTATTCCAAAGGCTATATATCTAAGGCAAGATTGAATTTATAGAGTTGGTGGCAATGTGGACAAAAAGTCCATTGGGCAATGGAGTCACGAAAGGTTGGAAATCAATGAYAGTTTACTTGACACTTGGTGAATTGAAAAGTGACTGATCAGAGGCAAGATAGAAAGCACTTATTTAGGCCAATTAAATATTGTTGTAAAGATTAMAAAGAAAAAAATTACCCCTTAGGGCATCTATTAAGGATGAATCCCATGGTGATTACAACAAAAAGACAACTGAAAATACAAGTAACAGAGCATCAAATACAGATGAATCCTGATACATATACTTCACATCAACACAAAGAACATTATATATCACATAGATGAATTTAAACAAGAAGAAAATAATTGTAGGATCACATGCATAAAGAAACACAATCACATGTATCTCTGGAGTCAAATTTCAGGGACTTCCGATCCAACAAATTTCATTAATATCAGATAAAGTTTTACAAAATATACTCAATAGTMTTTTCTTTACACCTTTTCCAACCCCTCGTACATTATGATTTACAAAATATATAAAACATAGTTCCTTCCCAAGCCAAGGGATTCGAATCATGAGATCCACTAAACTTGGATCTAGTTACAACAAAATAGGAACTAATACAAACTGTYTGTTGAAATATAGAAGTCAATTTTAATCACAATAATTATATGATGGCAACTTAATAAGTCAAACATCTAGATCCTTGTCATCATGTATTCAAGCTCTCAAGTCAATATGGATGATCTGGTATAGTTGGAGGTCCATTTGGATGTCAATCTAGCATTTTGTCATAGTTGCGCAACAAGGTTTCTGCACAACAATAACGTACAACAGAAACACAACAAACTTGTGCAACATAGGCTCTTTTTCACACTTTGTCCATGTTTTTATTTATTTTGGCTGATATACGATGAAGGCTGATGATGATTATGGCCTGATAATGATGAGTGGGTGCCCTAAAAATCTTTGTTCCTCCTTCAAAATGACACTTGCTTCTTTTAAAATCCCAAAACCCTAATATATCAAGTTGCATCAAATGAAATCTCATAAGCTCTGACTTATACACTACTTAAATTGCTGCATTCTCAGTGGCCATCTCCTTATTTTCCCTTTTATTAGGCTTTGAATTGAAATTGACAACAAAAACCCCTTCTTGTTGCTCAAAAAGTAGACTGTCATAGTTGCGCAACAAGGCTCCTACGCAACTGCAAATTTTGCATTTACAGTTCTTATCTCAAAATAAAAACACTCCAGCATATGTATGGGTAGAAATATGACATCATCACATGTAATAGTCCATACTTTGATAAAAAACACTGTGCACATGCATGCAATCCTCAAATCCCTAAGGCACTTCAAAAATTAGGGTTTTGATGCATGCAAGTTTCCAAAAAATGGAAAAATAACAAAAATGAGTCAATCAAGCTCCAGGGGTTCAACTCTCTGCTACTTCAGCCAAAAAATCAAGCTTACCCTTGCCTTTATTCTTAATTCCCACTTGCTGCAAGATTTGTTCAAATGAACCTGGAGGTCTTAACCTTAATGCACTTAACACAATCACCATGTAAAGAACAATTTAGACCAAATCACAAATTGAAAATTTACATGTGCTAACACCTTACGACAATATTTTAACTAAAAAACCATCATTTACCTCGCCTCTGCTTCCTGGATTTCTTCATAACCAGTCACTAATATCTATCTTTCTATTTTTAGTTGACTCCATGCCTAATGGTCTTTTTTTCTTGCTCAACCACCACTTCATAAGCTCTACCTTCATTTGCAGAAATCTAGTCATTGTACTTCACAAAACTAGTCAATCCTTGACTGAGTTACAAGAGAGAGTCATCTTTGGATTGGAAGGGCTAGCTTCCAATTCTAAATCTTGGTTTGTGGTTACCTTTGTGTTTTCCTCCTTCAACCAAGGGAAATTACAGAGTGATAACAATGGGGATGAATTCATGTGGAAATATACATGGACGATTTCACAACATATGGGGATGAATTCAATGAGGCATTAGCCAACATGGAGAAAACACTGATAAGGTTCAAAGAGTCAATTTTCACCCTCAATAATGAAAAATGTTTAATGATGGAAACTGATGGAATCATATTAGGACATCACATCTCAGAAAAAGGTATCCAAGTCAATCCAAAAAAAGTAAAGGTAATATTAAATTTTCCAACTCTAACTTCTCAAAAGAAGGTACAAAACTTTCTAGGATATGTTGGTTATTACCATAGGTTCACTGAAATTCTTTCATGCATTGCTCATCCATTATTTTCTTTACTCAACAAAGACACTAAGTTTGTATGGACAGAGACATGCCTACATGCACTTGATGAATTGAAAATCAAAGTATCTGAAACTCCTGTTCTACGAGGACTTGATGGGTACCTCCCATTCCACATCTCCACAAATTCATTGGACACCACTGTTGGAGCCGTTATACGAAAACTGGAAGGAATAGACCCATATGCAATTTACTATGTCAGTAAGAATCTCTCTCTTGTAGAATTGAACTATACGGTAGCCGAGAAACACTTTCTTGTTTTCATTCATGCAATAAACAAGTTTATGCACTACATTACTAGATATTCCATAGTTTTGCATACTGATCACATTGCTATTAAATATTTAATGAACAAACCAATCACTAATGGCAGGGTCACTAGATGATTGATTTTATTGCAAGAATTTGATATTACCATCCTAGATAAACCAATAAAATATAATGTAGTTGCTAACTTTCTTTCTAGAATAATATCCAATGAGAAGTAACCTCCAATAGAAGATTGCTTTCCAGATGAACATCTCTTTGCAGTATCTACTAACTCACCTTGGTTTGCAGATATTGCTTACTTTTTGGTTGCAGGAAATCTTCCGCATCATCTGACTCCTAAAGAATGAAAAAGTATAGTCAGGAAAAGTGAAAGATTTTCATTGATTGATGGTTGCCTCTTCTACACTAGGCCTAATTTGATTATCACAATATGTGTACAAGAGGACAACGTCCATGAGATACTAAAAGACTGTCATGATGGGCCATGTGGGGGCCATTTTGTAGTTAAAAGGATTGGGTACAAGGAACTCCATCATGGGTATTATTGGCCCACACTTTTTAGAGATGCCAAAGAGTATGTGAAGAGGTCTGACAATTGTCAACGCATGGGTGGACCCGTACAAATAGATGAAATGATGATACAACCACGAATGGTGTTAGGACCTTTTGACAAATGGGCCATTGATTTTGTGGGACCAATAAATCCCTCTTCTGGTCAACACTCCTACATCCTCGTTTGCACAGACTGTATTACCAATCCCTTAGGGCATCTATTAAGGATGAATCCCATGGTGATTACAACATAAAGACAACTGAAAATACATGTAACAGAGGATCAAATACAGATGAATCCTGATACATATACTTCACATCAACACAAAGAACAAGATATATCACATAGATGAATTTAAACAAGAAGAAAATAAATGTAGGATCACATGCATAAAGAAACACAATCACATGTATCTCTGGAGTCAAATTTCAGGGACTTCTGATCCAACAAATTTCATTAATATCAGATAAAGTTTTACAAAATATACTCAATAGTCTTTTCTTTACACCTTTTCCAACCCCTCATACATTATGATTTACAAAATATATAAAACATAGCTCCTTCCCAAGCCAAGGGATTCAAATCACGAGATCCACTAAACTTGGATCTAGTTACAACAAAATAGGAACCAATACAAACTGTCTGTTGAAATATAGAATTCAATTTTAATCACAATAATTATATGATGACAACTTAACAAGTCAAACATCTAGATCCTTGTCATCATGTATTCAAGATCTCAAGTCAATATGGATGATCTGGTATAGTTGGAGGTCCATTTGGATGTCGATCTAGCATTCTGTCATAGTTGTGCAACAATGTTTCTGCACAACAATAACGTATGACAGAAACACAAATAACTTGTGCAACATAGGCTCTTTTTCACACTTTGTCCATGTTTTTATTTATTTTGGCTGATATATGATGAAGGTTGATGATGATTATGGCCTGATAATGATGAGTTGGTGCCCTAAAAATCTTTGTTCCTCCTTCAAAATGACACTTGCTTCTTTTAAAATCCCAAAACCCTAATATATCAAGCTACATCAAATGAAATCTCATAAGCTCTGACTTATACGCTACTTAATTGCTGCATTCTCAATGGCCATATCCTTATTTTCCCTTTTATTAGTCTTTGAATTGAAATTGACAACAAAAACCCCTTCTTGCTGCTCAAAAAGTAGATTGTCACAGTTGTGCAACAAGGCTCCTACGCAACTTCAAATTTTGCATTTACAGTTCTTATCTCAAAACAAAAACACTCCAACATATGTATGGGTAGAAATATGACATCATCACATGTAATAGTCCATCCTTTGATCAAAAACACTGTGCACATGCATGCAATCCTCAAATCTCTAAGGCACTTCAAAAATTAGGGTTTTGATGCATGCAAGTTTCCAAAAAATGGAAAAATAACAAAAATGAGTCAATGAAGCTCCATGGGTTCAACTCTTTGCTACTTCAGCGAAAAAATCAAGCTTACCCTTGCTTTTATTCTTAATTCCCACTTGCTACAAGCTTTGTTCAAATGAACCTGGAGGTCTTAACCTTAATGCACTTAACACAATCACCATGTAAAGAACAATTTAGACCAAATCACAAATTGAAAATTTACATGTGCTAACACCTTACGACAATATTTTAACTAAAAAACCATCATTTACCTCGCCTCTGCTTCCTGGATTGCTTCATAACAAGTCACTAATATCTATATTTCTATTTTTAGTTGACTCCATGCCTAATGGTCTTTTTTTCTTGCTCAAACACCACTTCATAAGCTCTACCTTCATTTGCAGAAATCTAGTCACTATACTTCACAAAACCAGTCAATCCTTGACTGAGTTGCAAGAGAGAGCCATCTCTGGATTGGAATGGCTAGCTTCCAATTCTGAAGCTTGGTTTGTGGTTACCTGTGTGTTTTCCTTCTTCAACCAAGGGAAATTACAGAGTGATAACAATGGGGATGAATTCATGTGGAAATATACATGGACGATTTCACAACATATGGGGATGAATTCAATGAGGCATTAGCCAATATGGAGAAAACACTGATAAGGTTCAAAGAGTCAATTTTCGCCCTCAATAATGAAAAATGTTTAATGATGGAAACTGATGGCATCATATTAGGACATCACATCTCAGAAAAAGGTATCCAAGTCGATCCAGAAAAAGTAAAGGTAATATTAAATTTTCCAACTCTAACTTCTCAAAAGAAGGTACAAAACTTTCTAGGATATGCTGGTTATTACCATAGGTTCACTGAAAGTCTTTCATGCATTGCTCATCCATTATTTTCTTTACTCAACAAAGACACTAAGTTTGTATGGACAGAGACATGCCAACATGCACTTGATGAATTGAAAATCAAAGTATCTGAAACTCCTGTTCTACGAGGACTTGATGGGTACCTCCCATTCCACATCTCCACAGATGCATTGGACACCACCGTTGGATCCGTTATACGAAAACTGGAAGGAATAGACCCATATGCAATTTACTATGTCAGTAAGAATCTCTCTCTTGTAGAATTGAACTATACGGTAACCGAGAAACACTTTCTTGTTGTCATTCATGCAATAAACAAGTTTATGCACTACATTACTAGATATTCCGTAGTTTTGCATACTGATCATGTTGCTATTCAATATTTAATGAACAAACCAATCACTAATGGCAGGGTCACTAGACGATTGATTTTATTGCAAGAATTTGATATTACCATCCTAGATAAACCAAGAAAAGATAATGTAGTTGCTAACTTTCTTTCTAGAATAATATCCAATGAGAAGTAACCTCCAATATAAGATTGCTTTCCAGATGAACATCTCTTTGCAGTATCTACTAACTCACCTTGGTTTGCAGATATTGCTTATTTTTTGGCTGCAGGAAAGCTTCCGCATCATTTGAATCCTAAAGAATGAAAAAGTATAGTCAGGAAAAGTGAAAGATTTTCATTGATTGATGGTTGCCTCTTCTACACTAGGCCTAATTTGATTATCACAATACGTGTACAAGAGAATGAAGTCCATGGGATACTAAAAGACTGTCATGATGGGCCATGTGGGGGCCATTTTGTAGATAAAAGGATTGGGTACAAGGAACTCCATCAGGGGTATTATTGGCCCACACTTTTTAGAGACGCCAAAGAGTATGTGAAGAGGTCTGAAAATTGTCAATGCATGGGTAGACCTGTACAAATATATGAAATGATGATACAACCATGAATGGTGTTAGGACCTTTTGACAAATGGGCCATTGATTTTGTGGGACCAATAAATCCCTCTTCCGGTCAACACTCCTACATCCTCATTTGCACAGACTATATTACCAAATGGATGGAGGCAAAGGCACTTCCGACAATAAACGAATAGGCAGTAGTGGAGTTTCTCCATGAATAGATATTTGTAAGGTTCATAATACCACGAGAGATAGTGACTGACGGAGGAACTCAGTTCACATCACGACTTGCCAGATATCTGATGGACAACTATAAAATTAAGCACAAAGTAACAACACCATATCACCCATAGGAAAATGGACAAGTAGAGGGGACCAATGAGATCATTGAGGCCATCATCACTAAAATCGTCAGATTACATCTCAAGGATTGAGTCGATAGAGTCCCCAAAGATTTATGGGACTACAGAACCACCTGGAGGACTACTATAGGATGCACACCTTATGAGTTAGTATATGAGAAAAGAGTACTACTACCCATTGAGACAAAAATTAAGACACTTAGGACAACAATACATCTTGGGTTGGACCTATCAGAGGCTCAGAAACAAAGACTGCTTCAAATTAATGAGTTGGATGAGCTACGACAAGATTCTCTACACTGAGCCACAATGAAACAACATCAAAGGGATAGATGGCACGAGAAGTTAAAATTTGGAGAATGGGCCTTATTATTTGATTCATGGTTCAAGGATTTCAAAGGAAAATTTTGCACTAGATGGCTCGGTCCATACGATATTGATATAGTATATGAAAGTGGGGCTATCAAACTACGTACCTTAGATGAAGACATAATTCCTCTAATGTCTAATGGACATAGAATTTTATTATATCACCGAACCTTATCAAAGGAATCCTTTTTGAGGAAGTTTTCAAATGGATGGCCCAACAATGATCTGGAAATCGTTCAGGAAGAACGAGTTCTGGCTAGAAAATTTTTGTTTCCTCTTCAAAAAGAAAAAATAAGTGTGAAAACTAGCCCAATTGGAACATAAAAAAAAATCTGAAATAAACAAGAAGGGTACTTCATGTTTTTGTGATGGTTATGTTAGGGTCCTTCTCAAGAAATTGTAATAAAGATTTTGTTTTTTCTTCAGGATATACAGGGGAGAACAATGTTGTTGCAACTCATGTTGCTGCAACCCCTTTTGCTGCAAATCTCTTTACTGCAACTCCCTTTACCACAACCATTCCCATTGCTGCAACTCCCTTTGTCGCAACCATTCCCGTTGCTGCAATTCCCTTTGATGAAACTCCCTTTGCCACAACCTTTCCCATTGCTGTAACTCCCTTTGGTGAAACCATTCCCATTGCTGTAACTCCTATTGCTGCAATTCCCTTTACTGCAACTCATTTTCTAAAACCTCTCCCATCCCATTCCCTTTGCTACAAATCCACTTGCAGCTCTGCTTCATTTCCCAAATCCCTCCCCTCGCATTTCCACCTACACCTTTCACCAACACTGTAATTCCCATTTACACCACTGAGGTTGCATCACTGGTTGCTACAACTCTTAGTGTTGTAGCTCCATCGTCACAACTCTTGTTGCTGTGAGTCCTCTTGCAACTTGCACTTTGTCAGCGTCACCGTTACTGCACTTCTAGTCGATAGAACTAGCAATACCGATGCTACAATTCTGGTTAAGACCGTTGATGTGACTCCATCTTCCTCCGCCACAACGCCATCAACACCGTACACATACAACCACTCGAGCTAAGAACCGACATGTATGAGTTTCAATAAGAATTTGCAATGAATAATTTTAATGGCATGTGTCTATTATCATTCCTCCATAACCGCCACCTTACACCATCATTGCTATATCCATGACTCACACCTTCATACCCACCCCCGTTATCGCCACAATTCAAAATTCTTCTCTTGATAAACATGCATCTCCCTTGAAAACAAAAGCAATCATAATTAGCTAGAAGAAGGAACCATGTGAGGTTGATTAATACACAAGGAGCCTATCGAGCCATTGTTTCTTGAGGTCTATGACAATATCAGACATATTATGCAACAAGTGGGTTGAATGGAATATGTGCTACACCTACAAAGATATGATGATGAGGTAGCTCTAGAATTCGCCTTGAATTGCAGAGCCAAACACTCCATGGTAGCTAGTGCTCGGATAAAAATCACTAAAGAGACACTGGCATAATTCATCGTTTTAGCAAGGACAAGCAAGATATGGTACACCAGAGGAACTTCACAGTTTGAAGTTCTAAGGCAATTCTTCAAGCTTGGAGAGGCTTTAGTGAAGAAAGGTATATGATTTGAACGTTGGTCTCTGCCACACCCCTAAGAAGATGTGGATATTTTTGTGTAGTGGTATTTCACCTGCAAAGGTCACTATGGAGTTATCTATGTTCAAGATATCCATCTGCTCGATCATCTCCAACACAACTGGCCAATAAACATGCCATAATTCTTGTTCCGGATGCTACATATGATGGAAGCATTCATCCAAAGAGCAAAGAACCCCAAAGAGGTCGTATCACACCATGGCCTTATCAAGCTCTTGGTGGAACACACACTGCACAAAGAAGGCCACACTTGGAACAACATTGTTCGACCATCTATTACACTCACCGAGAATGAAGTGGCTACACTTCAGGTAGCCATACAGACGATGCCTGCACTTTTGGCACCAGAAGGGGCTGTGACTTCAACTCCTCCCCTAGGTAACAATATCGCGGATACAATGAGCCCAGATGCTGCAAATCCTTTGCCATGTAACAATGTTGCAAGGCTAGCTGCTACGACTCCTCCACTAAAGAAATACAAGAGGACAATTAAAAAAAAGGAACCATCCTGCTGCAACTCCGATGAAGGAAGGTATGGACAACAATGTTGAGGTAACCACCACCAAACCCCCTACAAAGAGACTTAGAGGGTTTACAAAGAGACAACCTCTTGTTCCAAAGAAACGAAGGATGAGACACATGATTGCAACTCAATGTAAAAAGAGGAGAACTAATGAGATGAAAGAACAAGCCCAAGAAGTGTAACATCCCCATTATAACCCCCAATTTAATTAATGATTATGTAGATATAATGTGCGGTTAGAGCCAAAGCGATGTAATATGCAAATTGTATTTCTATGTTTTAATAATAAAACTTGATTCCATCTACTAAGGGGAAATGGACAAGAGACGGGGGTTGAATTAATCCACAATAGGGGGAAGTGTCTCAGATAATGGCCAAGAGGGGTCAAAGAGGGAAATACCCATGTATATTAATTTAACCCATTTTCCTAAACTTGCTAATTGTATATGCACATTCCAATTTCTGATTGAGTGTTCCCAAAGCCAATCATTGAATATATGTAAGAGGGTGGTTGTGAGCGGTCACATCCTAGATTTATTGGGCACATGGGGGTTGAGTACAATCAGCTTCGGGAAGAGTGTGAGTCAAGAAAGGCAAGCCAAACAGAGGAAATTCATATGGGTTGGGACAACAGTTCTTAGACACACAAAGTTTTTGTGCATGAGAGAAAGTAGAGAGCAAAAAGAGAGCTTAGAGTCGGTGCAGCCATGGAGGGAAAATTCTAGAGCAAGATGGAACGTATTTGGAGTGTTTTGGAGCTGAATATTGAAGAGCCAGGTTTTCAGGCCTGAAGAGTGAACTTCAGAGTGTGTTGCACTGTAACATCAAGTGTTTTTTGTTGGTTTGATGGTAGTTCTCCTAGCAAAAAGTTCCCTTGAGTTCTTAGCTAAGAGATTCCTAGTTACCTGTGCCAGAGAAACCCTAATAAATGAATGGCACATTCCTTGGGATAATCCTGATAAAAGGATGGTACATCCCTTGGGTTATCCCTAATAAATGAATGGTGCATTTCTTGGGTTGGGAAGGTCACGAGGAAGAGACATGGTAGAAAAATCGGGATAGTTGTAGGAGATTATCAGTTGGGTTATGAGTTTTATGAGCTACGAGTGGACTATGGGAGAGCACCCTCTTTTGTGGATTAATAGCCTCAACTTGGGGGTGATTGGATGTTGAGATTTGGAACAACCAGTCTATGGTTGGGTGGAACGTCTGTGCCAAGAAGTTGGTTTCACAATTCTTGTTTAAAGATAAGTGTTTTATCTTGTTGTTGAGTTATTTACATGTGTTATTGTTGTGCATGAACTCTGCGTAAATGAGAATGACTTATATGCTGTTGTAATGAGAGGTTTAGATTCATTTCATGTTGATTATTAGAATGCTTTAGATGCATCTATTTTATGGTTATAAACAATAGCTAAATCTGTTTTAAATTTGTAGTTGTAGGCTACAGGAAGTCAACTAATAGTAAAATAATTACTTTAGTTAGCATACATTTCATTTTTATGTGTATTTCACATCGTAACGTCCCTTAGTTGGGTTGGGGAATGTTACATTATGGTATCGAAGTTATAAAAAGGGAGTGTTTTTTGTGTTGTGGCCTAACTTGGGTGGCTGGGAACGTTACAAAGTGGTATCAGAGCCCAATTTTCAACACTGAGCCTGGATGGGCCGAGTTAGCAGAATGCTGAAGTGGAAATTCGTAGAGAATTAATTCTAGAGTGTGTCTGCAACTTATTTTATTAAATTATTGTAGTAAAATTGAGAGAAATTTCATGTGTGAATAATTGAGCCTCTTTGGAAATTTCAAACATAAGCAAAATGCTTTTTTTTTGGGTATTTTTTTGTACGATGACGTTGGAATGACGCAGAGGCCATGTGTCAACTGACGTGGTAGAAGAAAGACGTGTACTTCCACAGTGGCATGTACATGTTGGACGATATGCCATTTGGTAGGTGGTGTGGAGCCATGTGGTAGGCCAATTCTTAGTCCCACGAAACAATGGTAAGATCTTGAAATTTTTCTAAGTGTTAAGCTATCGCGAGTTTGCATAGATGGAAAAATGGTTAAGTGTTGAGACTTCTTTGACAAAATTATGAAAGGAAGGTTACAATATTATGAGTTTACGAGTCCACGTAGATAGAAAAATGGTTAAGTGTTCAGAATTCTCAGATGAACTTACGAAAGGAAGGTTACAACATTATGAGTCCGCATAGATGGAAAAATGGTTAAGTGTTGAGACTTCTCGGATGGACTTATGAGAGTAAGGTTACAAGGTTATGAGTCTGTGAAGGAAAAATAAGCTAAGTTTAGGTGGCAGGTTCATGGAAGATATGAAGATAGGCTATGAGTCTATGAGTCCACCACCCGCGAACCCGTGAATATAGTAAAGTTTCTAAGAATGGGAGCAAGTTAAGTGCGACGAAACTAGAAGGTGCAAACTAGAGAATGCGAGCCCAAAATGAGAGATATGACTTAGATCTGCGGTGAATCTATTAAGACACATCAACGATGAATATCTAATCAAGAAATGATCGGATGGTTGCTGAGCATTGCTACTATGTTACAAGTGCTAATGAATATTCCTTCACTGATTTGCAACCATTATTTTCATCTCGAAGCTCAGATTAGAGAAAATGAACAACCGTTGGAAAGTTGTTTAAAAAAGGAATGCATTTAAGGAATCCTACTTGGGAGTGGTGGATTAATATTCTTCATAATTTAAAATGAAGAATGACCTGTAATCTAATTGATAAATATTTTGCAATATGCTTAATTCTTACAACAATTATTGCATGCACATTCTTGCAGAATTAGAGATACAGAAAAGCAGACCTTAGTTCCTACATGAGAAATAGAGACATGGAGGATGCTCAATGGTTTTAAAGCCATGAAGAAGAAATTGGAGGTCTGCATACTAACACGGGTAATGCTGAGACCGAGTCTAATGGGAGAAGAGACAAACATGGCACTGTAACTATGAGAAGCATGCAAAAATAAGTGTAGATCTATAGGGACGATCATGAGAGGATCATCAAGGCTCAAGAAGAGATAATTAAAAGCCTAAATATGCTACAAAAGCAAGTTAACAAAGAATCTGGCACCAAGAAAGCAACTAGTGCTAGAGAAGTATGAACATCAAGATGCCATAGAAAAAGAGATGATCATGGGAAAGATATACAGTCAAGAAGCATGAGTAGACACCATCATTCTCCAAGAAATTCCACCAGAAGAAATCATGCAAGTTCAGGTCCAAAGAGCATCCCAAGTGTGTCTCTAGTTCAGAGGCAAAGGAGAAGACCTAAGGAAGACATCTTGCAGAGTGAACTTAGAAATATTAAGCGACCAAATTTCAATGGCGAGCATAAGAAAGGAGAAGATGTTGAGGCATGGCTGTTGGAAATGAAGAAATATTTCCAACTACATGATTACCCATTATGGGTAGAAGCTAGAATTTCCACCTACCACTTGCAAGGGAAGAAAACCATTTGGTGGGATCAACTTAAGAAAACCAAGAACCTTGATGAGAAAAGAGTCTCATGGAGGTAGTTCAAGGGATATTTCTAAGAGAAATATTTGTCCGAGCATTACAATGAAATAAAGATGAAATAATTCTTTGAACTCAAGTTGGGAACCATGAAAATGGAGGAATATGAGAAATGGTTCTTTGAATTGTTGAAGTATGTTGACTTCATCAAGGATGTGAAAGTCAAAATCTAAAGGTTTCCAAGTGGGTTACCCTCTTTCTACAGTAATAGGATTCAATATGATAACCCCAAAACCTTGGAGGAAACCACAAGGATAGAAATGAATTTGTATGAGTAGAGCAAATGAAGACCAATTTTCCAAAAAGCTTGGAATGGCAAGATGGCATATAAGTAGGATCAAAGGTAGAAGGGTTTTAATCCACCTTTTTTAGGAATAATTTCTAGGCGAATCAACATGGCCAAGTCACACAAAATGAACAGAAGATTGTAGATTCATTTGGAAAAAGGCCAAGGCAGCAACCCGTGCAATGTTGGGGATGTGAGGGAAATCATCTATACATGGATTTCCCTCACAAAGAAGAAAGAATGAGGGTTTTCCACAACATTCAGGAGGCTGAAACAATGAAATACATGGGATGAAGCATGCCAAAGATTTATGCATCTTTGGGCAAAAAGCATGTAGAGTATCAATCCTCCATGATTGAAGTAGAAGGTAAGTGTTAGCACTGAGAGTCACGCTCAGATTGTGGAAGGATAAGCCCAGTACCCATCATAGTTTTTGGTGGATGTTGGTTTTATATGAGTGGAGGTCAATGGACAAAACTCAATATATGAATGATGTTCAACACGAAACTAGACAAGAAATGCATAGGGAAGTGAGGGCCACATTAACTTCAGTCAATGAATTGAGTTTAAATGTGAGCAGAGGGAAGACTTAGTGAGAAAGGTGAACAAGACTGCTATGAGCATCAGACTTTCAAGCAACTTGGAGAAGAAAAAATCAGACTCAAGATCACTCTTGAGCACAAGCTTCAAACACTGAAATATGTCCAAACAACACAGTCAAAACATCACAATGATCAAACCTACATCACAATGCAGCTACGACAACTCGACTAGATCCTCCATGCCCGAGCCATTCAATATAAGAGGGAGAAAGATAACAAGGGAGCTGACTAAAACTAGTCACGATATCACTGTAATCAAACCTACATTACAACAACATAACAACCCTCGATTGGATCCTCCATGCCCAAGTGTTTTAGCACAGTTTTTACAGAGAGATGAAAATAAGTTGACTTCTATTAACATGAAAGTCTCAAATTTGATACATAACCAAAGAATAGTTCTGGCATCAAAACATTACAAAATAAGGAGCTCTTCTCAACCAATTGACAACCTTAAAAAAATATTAAAACTATCTATTTATACTCAGAACAATTTGCCACCACCAAGAGTGTGACTTGGTCACAACAATCAAAGCTTTAAGTCGACGAGTTCTTCTGTGAGACTGAACGTGCAACCCTCGGTCAGACGCGAGCTCATATCGGCATGGGCTTTGTAGGAAAATCTGCCCACAGGGGTACCACGGGCTGACGGTTCAGTCCCCACGACTAGACCTTCCATGCCTTCCATTTATGGAGTGAGCGGAGGTTTCAACCACCAACTCTATTTTCATTAACTACCTTTTCTCGGGATTGCAACGCGACTTAATGCTCAGGGGGTGGCCACGCGCGTCTCTTGGACAGGATTTTATATGAGCACGTGATTGTGGGGCCGCTCAAAAGTGGTTTAGGTTCAGATCAATTTTGGGCCCGCAATCCATCACCTTTCGCCACGTAGCACTTTCACTTTACCGTGGTTTCAATTGCGAGACCGCTCAAGAAAATTATCGCCCAAGCATGTTGCATCCCCACAATGAACTGTGACCATAGATCTGGTCCTGATTTAAGATCTAGATGCACCTGCTAGATTTAGCGCTACTGCCAAGCTTAACCACCTGCCAACTTTAGAATCTGCCAAACTGTGCCCTGGGGGAGGGGGACGCTAC
>SNQJ01S0120469.1:14006-32320 GCA_010110895.2 Picea sitchensis | reverse complement strand
GAAAACTATTTAGTTAGATGGACTCTCTTATACTTAATAAAACTCATTAGAAAGCCAATGGATAAAAAATAATACAAAGTGTTTGTTTTTATATATAATCACAAACTTCATTTCAAGAAGGAACAAAATAATTATGAAATAGAAAGACAAAAAAATATAATAATTTCATAAAACATTTTTATAAATATATATTAACAAGTGTTTAAGGTTAGCTTAATTGATTTATAATTAAACTTGAGTTTATCATATTTATTGTTGATCATTGATTAAACTCTCTTAATACACACTAACATTCTCACCAATATAAGTTTTTTTTTTTTATTATAAAAAAATGCCATTAGAAAGCTAGATGGATCAAAAAGAATACAAAGTGTTTGTTTTTATATATAATCACAAACTCCATTCCAAAAAGGAACAAAATAATTAACAGAAAAATATAATAATTTCATAAAACATTTTTATAAATATATATTAACAAGTGTTTAAGATTAGGTCAATTGATTTTGAGTTAAACCTAAGTCATATTTATGGTTGATCAATGATTAGACTCTCTTAATATACACTAACAATCTCACCAATATATCAGACTCTTTTAATATAGACTAATAATCTCACCAATATATCAGACTCTTTTAATATAGACTAACAATCTCACCAATATAAGCTTTTTTATTATTATAAAAAAATGCCAATTTCAAAGTACACAAGCTCTTACAAAAACCAAACCTAAATTTATCTAAATTTATCATATTTCATATTGATCACTAATTAGACTCTCTTAATATACACTAACATTCTCACCAACATAAGCTTTTTTATTATTATAAAAAATGCAAATTTCAAAGTACACAAGCTCTCACAAAAACCAGAAGAGAGGGATCTCAAAACCTGATATTGAACATATATATCTCCCTCTACTTCATCATAATTATGTGAAGTTTGTGAAGTTTTTAATTCATAGTTCCTAGCCACACCATCATCCTTTATTGTGTTTGGAAGATTTATTTAGGCCTTACCAAACTAGAAATATGAAATCACTATGATACCTGAAATCAAGGTAACATCAAACTATGAATTGAAGGCACTGCAATCTAGTCTTATTTCGCCTTGGCTGCCTGTCTTAACTGCTGTTCGACCAAGCTTTGTCATGGCAGTAACAAAAGCAGTTTGAAAAGAATTCGTGCTCGCTGCAAAGTCATTCACAGTACTGGAAGAACGAGAGTCAGTGAACAGGATTTGATCGGAAGTGAATAGCCCTTCATGAGCTTGTAGATTCTGATAGTAAAGATTATCAAATTGTGTGAGAGTTAATGGATCCATGGCTACTATGATATTAGGACTCGCATTGATTGGACAAGTCTGTTGCAGTTGCTGGGCATAAGAAGGATCCAGAGTGGGATCAACTTGATTCGAGGATGAAAAGTTATAAAGCCTGTTTGAAAACTCGTTGCAGCGAGAAATACCTATAGTATGAGCCCCTTAATAAGACAAGATAAAACAATTATTAGTATGTAAATTATTTAAGATTACAAGTTCTAAAATTTGTGGAACAATTTTTTTTTGGATAGAAATGTGTATTAGTTTTTGATAAGTATAAAGTTTTTAATGGACATTTCACCCATCATCAAGATCAATGAAATTTCAACGTTTTAAAAACCAATACACAGTTTTATCCAGAAAATTTGTTCTACCATCCTCAAAACCACCAATACACAGTTTTATACAGAAAATTTGTTCTACCATCCTCAAAACCAATAAAATTTCAACATTTCAAAAACCAATACACAGTTTTATCTAAAAAAATTTTTGTTCTACATTGTAACTGTGAAAAACTACATACTCAAACTATACAACTTATCACAATATTGGTTCCAAACACTGAAAACTACATGCTCATCAACCTGTAACTTGCTTATAACCTGTAATATGCTCATAATTCAAAAATTTAACCTGAAAGAGCAATCATGTCTGTTTGTGAGAGGCCGTTTAAAGCAAAGAGAGTATTCAACTGGTCCAAATCGAAGGTCGGTGGAGGTAAATTGGCCGACACTTCAGAGGCTAGAGATATCAATCCATCTTTACGACCCAACTCCACGTTATATGAAGGACCTCCTGTCTGCCAAAATACTGTACTAAATCAATATAACATTCAACAACTTGTATTAACTCCAATGCTTATTCATTCTCTTACATATAGATCCTTAGTAATAAACGTACCAGCCCAACAACATCTCGCGCAGCCAATGCTAAAATGTCTGCACAGGAGACCAGGCTGGGACAGACTGCCTCCGCAGCCGCCTTTGCCCTGACAACAGTGTCAAATCCATCCGAGGCCAGATTTAAGTTCTCAGAGGCATCTTTCTCAGCTGTGTTGGTCGAAGTACTGTCAATGAGGACCGATGCATCACATCCCTGCAAAGAGAAGAAAATAAAACAATCAAATAATTCTCAAGATCATATGCATGAAGAATTCACGTATATGCATGAAGAATTCACATGTATTATATATATGAACTCCATTTTCTCACCTGAACAAAACAATCATGAAAGAAGAGCCTCAGAGTTGCAGGGCCTGTCACAAAAGTCTCCTGAAATTTAGCTGTGACAGCTTGTGTAACTATGGATTCCAGATTTGGGCACGTCTGGGCGTAGAAACTCTCGCTGAGTTGAGCTCTCCCATGGCCAAAATAAAGACCCATCAGTAGCGATATAACACTAAAAGCCCAATACATCGCTGCCCTCATATTTCGTGAAGCCATTATCGACGTTAGTCACTTACAGGTCTGGATTCTCAGAGCGCTCAAATTTATAGCAGGAAATAAGTCAATGAAAGAAAATGTCATAGATGTAGATGATACTGGTTTCGCTATCTTGATCGTCACCAAAAGTATTGAATAATTCCAATGACTATAAAAACCGTTTTATATGGCTTGTTCTGTTCATAGTAATAAACTTATACTATTTCTTATGTAAAATAAGAAAAGAAAGGGACGTTATAACAATGAAGGAAACAATCCTACCCATTGTATCACTTATGGGATAAGTGACATTCATATCAAGAGAAATGGTGGGTCATCTTTTAATTTGAGGGTTAAGTAACAAACTTAATTGAAAAATTCAATAGTTATAAAGTTAATAGTGTTGTTAGTATAATGATCATTTTTTTTTCTTTATGTTGATGATATTGTTTTTATGAGGAAGAGTCTCTATGAAATAGATAAGAAACTTCTAATTCTCAAGGACTTTTGCTTTAGTATGGGTATGATTTGAATAATGATGATAATTAAATCCAAAAAGATCATCTACAATACTTTTGTATATAACAACAATAGCTTGAAGGAAATGCCTTCATACAAATATCTTGGAGTCGGTATTCACCACAAGCTCAATTGGAACTATAGCGTCGAGAAAAAGATAAATGGAGGGTGAAAAGCTTATTATGAGCTTGAAAACAATTAAAAATAAGTGGACCTTTGGCTTTGGGATAAGAAAAAATGCTTCTTTCACACTCTCGTCACTCTCATTATCTTATATGAATGTGAAGTTTGGGGTTGTAGTATCTCTAGAGAATCCTGGAGAAAGATAGAACATATCCAATATATATATATATATATATATATATATATATATCTTAGAATTAAGGGAAATACACCATATCCTATCCTAGTCATAGAAGCAAGCCTTTCCCCCATCTAGAGCATTGCTATGATTAGATATCCAACTTACAAGAACAAGATAAACAACATGGACGACAAGAGGCTCCCCATAATTGCATCAAACTCTAGCCAAAATCACCAATGCCTCAAGTGGGGATGACATAAAGATGCCAAATCTTGGCTAAACCATTGGAGAATACAAGAAGAAGCCATCATGCAGAATACCGATAATATTACAAATATTATCACTTCTAAATTTAAGGAGAATATGTAGTCTGATAAAGAATTAGAGGATAAAAGGAAACTAAGATACTACAAGGAGGTGGTCAACCCTAATTTAGAAGATCAAAAGTACCTCTTAGTTTTGAAAAGTGTAAAAAAGAAAATCAAGATTGCTAAAATAAGAACAAACTCTCATGAGCTACATAGTGAAATTCGACCTTGAACAATTCCAAAAACAATGTAGGATGAAAGAATCTACCATCTTTGTGACACTAAGAGGGTTGAAGATGAAAAATACTTCCTCTTAGATTGCCTTGCCTATTCCCAAATTAGATCCCAATTTAAAAATATTTGCCACAATACAAACCTTCCTAACCTCGTAAGTCATCAAAACTATGGTAATCTTGGAACCTTTCTCTCAATCTTTTTTTAGCATAGAAATACAATTTTAAAGAAATCAAAGTAATCTTTTACCTTCTTAAGGTCTCATAGATCAATTGTTGTGAGTAAACATTAATCATTATCATCATCATTACATCAATTCATTAATTAATTTTATAAATAATAATATTAATTTTATAAATAATGATATGTAAAGAAGCTTTTCCATGGATGACACAAATCTATAATCACATTAGTTCATTATCCATATGGATAATGATGTGTAGAGAACTTTTCAAAGGACAGTGATCACTAATATAATTCAAATGATTATTAAAACGTTTTATAAGACTTGGTGGGTTCATTATAATAAATTTATATTATTTTATATTTAAAAAAAATAAAAATAAGAATGTATGAATCATACCAATGGTAATCCATTTCGAAATTTCGTCAAGACAGAGTGACATTCGTATCAAGAGAAACGATCACGCCGACCGCTTAATATAATATGATTGTGCATCACACCTTTTCAAATCATATAAAATTTCCCAATCATTTTCAATATCGGTCACTGATTTGTCTATGAGAATAATGTGAATATATGTTGAAAAATAACGAGTGTTTTTTTATTCAGAAAAGTAATTTTGATTATAAAAATATAAAATTTTGTATTAATATTTATTGAAATTAATTTATGTTTTGTATTTTAAATTATTATATTTAGTTTTGAATGTTAATGTAGCACATTTTGATATTTTGTTTTTTTGGAAATGTGTTTAGTTTATTTCAGTATAAAGAGAAATCAAGTTCGAGGAGTTTTACAAAATTGAATAGATTATATAAAGTTTTGACATAATGGATAAACTTCTTGCAAATATTTGTATTCAAATTATTGGGGTTTTTTTAACATGGTGAGAGAAAATGTTTGCATTCAAAATAGAGGTTTAGTGACTCATTCCCTAGACAAAGTTGAAAAGAGGTTTATTAGCTATTACAAAATGGTTTTTCAATTTTATAAGTTTTTATAAGAATATTTTTTGGACATGTCAAAATGTTTGGATGTGTTCAATTTTTGCTCTTCAAATTAGATAAATTTAAGTTAGGGCTCATGATTTTCTATCATGTTATTATTTTTTTTTTGTTTGTTAATTTGTGCAGGACCCGCGATTAACCTGTGGCTTGAGAAACCACGACTCAGGGGCATCTAAGCCATCAAAATCACCCGGGGATCACACCCGACCTGAGCCACACCAACCCTTAACATGGTTGGATTTTTTGTCCCCGCAGGTTTCGAACCGGTGACTTTAACATCACGGAGTGGCTTAACAACACACTCCGTCACCGACTGTCCTACACCTCGGGGACTCTACCATGTTATTATTATATAGTATGTCCTTGCTCATTAAAAGGTTAGTTAGGTTTTGGGAGTTCTCTCTCATCCATTAATTGTTGGAGTTATTCTTAAGGAATTTGATTATCTCTTTTTCTAGTTATTAAGAGTTTTGATTTGAAGAAATTTTGCTTATGGAGTTATCTTTTAGTTACCAATCAATATAAGATCAAGATTAAGGTGAAGCATATCCAACTAGTGACATCTTTTAGATAAACATATTAGAGTATGTGATCGTGCATTTAACTTAGATGAGTTGACTGTGGTGGAGATGGATAACCAAAATTCATCTAGATTGGATGGATTCTCATGATAGTTCTACCAAAAAAATTACATATGACTTTGATGGGTTGATCCTCTCCAACGAAAACAATTACATATGACTTTGATGGATTGGATCATCTTCAAGTGTGTAAGGATTCACTTAAGAAGCAACCTTTGGAGGTCGTATCAACCAAGGTCTTATGAAGTTCATTTAGAAACCTAACAACCTTGAGATCATGATACATTGGAGACAAATAACCTTGCTTAATGTTTCAAATAAGATTGTGGCCAAAGCTATTGTGATTCACCTCGAATACCTCTTGCCCAAAGCAAACATGTTTCATCGGAGATCACTTTATTTCAAACAATGTTATTATTGTGCATCAAACGTCATTTTATTTCAAACAATTTATTCTTGTGCATGAAGGCTAGGAATGGATTTGTTTCCTCGATATGGCTATTATGTTTGTTAAAGAGAAATGGCCTTTCATTTTGGCCATGCAAAAATCTTTAGGTTTTGGATCCATTTGTATGAACTCAATCAATAAATAAAATTATGGCACAACACATTCACTTATAGGATATTAAAGAATCCCCCTAATTCATTTTTTATCTCCCATTATTCATTTGTTGAACTCTCTCCCAAACACATATTTCCAATTAAAAAAACATCACTAGATACCCTAGACATCCATTTGTTAATGAAATTTTTATGCTCTTTTTTTTATTTCATCCCTAAAATGTTGGTCTCAATATATTATTCACTTTTCACTTATCAATCCCTATCATGGTTCTCCTTCCTTTGTCTTCAAAAACCATTGTGATTTGGCTGGCTCAAGGCATGCTTAGACTTGCTTGAATTTTCTCCTCCATCCATCTTCTAAAATCCCTATATACATGCATAAGTAAATTAACATGTGACCTCTAATACTTGCATCTATAAGTATATTAAAATATTTTTTTCATCTCCATATATATATGATGACAATGATGGTGGTGGTGGTGGTGGTGATGATGTCCATAGAGACCAAAATTGGTCAGTTGGACCTTAAGAAAGGCAAGGGATTACTTGGGTTTCTTTAGAATTTTATTTCTATGCTAAAAAAAAATTGAGAGAAGCATTCTAATATCACCATAATTTTCATGAGTTAGAAGGTTAGGAAGGTTGATATTGTGACAAATCTTTTGAAATTGAGATCTAATTTGACTATATGAAAGACATTCTAAGAGAAAGTCATTTTCATCTCCAACCCTCTTAGAGTCACAAAGATGACATATTCTTTAATCCCATGGCATTTTGGGAACCGTCCAATGCTTAGTTTCACTATAAAACTCGTAAGAATTTGTTCTTATTTTAATAATGTCGATTTTTTTCTTTAGACTAGTTAAAACAGAGAAATACTTTTAATCTTCAAAATTAAGATTAATTACTTCCTTATAATACAATATTTAACTAATTAATATACTCCATAATTTATATAGAAATATCTTATAATTAAAATATAATATTCCTGATTTTTAAGGACACAACAAAAATGATTATGAATAAATTATATATGCTTAATGTAAATGTAATAAAAGGTGCTCATGAATTAAGTCTCACTTCTTAGTGATTATGATATACCAGATGCTTTATAATATAATTGATTACATATAATAAAGATTATCTTATAATATTAGAAAAATTGAGCACCAATTCACGTATTTAACAAGTTAGAGTCATGAGGTGAATTAAGTCTCACTTCTTTGTGATTATTATATACAAGATGCTTTATAATATAATTGATTACAATATAATAAAGAATATCTTATAATATTAGAAAAATTCAGCACTAATTCATGTATATAACAAGTTAGAGTCATGAGGTTGCTAGTCCCTATCATAGTTTTTAAGATAAATGTTAAAATAGTTATTAAGTACTTCTAACAAGTTAGAGTCATGAGGGGGCTAGTCCCTATCATAGTTTTTAAGATAAATGTTAAAATAGTTATTAAGTACTTGTAGGTTTACAAGTGTCTCTTAGTATTAATTAATTAAAAGTATATTTTTAGTTTTGATTAATTAAAAGTATATTTTTAGTTTTGATTAATTAAAAGTGTATTTTTGAGATTAGGAGTTTACAAAAACAAGTTCAATCCAAAACGAAAATATCCATACTTAATAAGAAAATAAACTAACTTTAGCTTTAAATATCCATACTTAATAAGAAAATAAACTAACTTTAGCTTTAATGATATTCATTAGTAGTTTCTACAATTAATTTAAATGATAAGAAATTTAAAATAATTATGGTTCAAGCTACTTAATCTACAGATTTGCTCGAGTGGTTGGTTACTAGGTCTATCTTGGTATCAAGTTATAGATTATATACTTGTGACTTTTTAGTTGTGTAAACTATGGCCCGTAACGATCATAGTTGTGTAATACAATGTTAAACAAAATAGTTGTGTAATACAATGTTAAACACAAATTTTTTAATTATGTTGAGTATATTGATATTAATTTATATTAAATTTTAATTTAAAATTAAAATATTGATCATATGTTTTTTTTAATTTTTTTTTTATATGATAATTTATGTTAAATAATTTATTTTAATTTTTAATTTAAAATTAAAATGTGAATTATAATGAATTTAGTTTGATGGATTTTATAACTTTAATTAATTTGATTATATAAAAAAATATAATATTAAACAAAATACTAAATTATATTGATAATAATTTATTTTAATAAAATAAAAATCTTAACTTTATTTATATTTTATAAATTTATTTATTTTGACAAAAAATTATATATAATTAAAAAAATACAATGTTAACATAATTTTAATTATGTGGATAATAATTCATCGAGCTTCATGTAATAAAAAAACAAAACTAAACATAGAACCCAAACAAAATCCTAAACTATATTGATGTTAATTAGACATTGGAGACAAGGTGGGCCATTATATAACTCACTATGATTCAAAGAATAATATATTCATATGTGTCAAAATATGTGTAGAAATGGGATTTGGAAAGGGATTGCCAGATTCAAAGAATAATATATTCATATGTGTCAAAATATGTGTAGAAATGGGATTTGGAAAGGGATTGCCAGATTCAAAGAATAATATATTCATATGTGTCAAAATATGTGTAGAAATGGGATTTCGAAAGGGATTGCCATAGATGATTCAACTCAATTTGGAGGGTTAGAGTCACCTTTAAGCCTTTGATTATGAACATGTTCCTTTTAAATGTAACTCTTTCCATGAGTACGAGCACTTTGCTAAAAGATGCTCAAAAGCTCAAGAGGCCCAACCTTCATCCAATTCGATTTCTTAGAATAATGTTGAGCAAGATTCTCAGCAAGTCACATGAAGACATAAGAAACAACGAAGTAGGGGGACTCTTCCAAGCAACAAACCACAATCACAGACGTCTAATAACTCTAATAACAATTTTGAAGTTCTGGAATATTAGGAAGATGAACCAAAATATCTGGTTGAGGATGATTCTTAGTGGATCAGCTCAAAGCGCAATCCTAAGCCCTCGTTAAAAGTTCAAAAGAAGTCAGTAAATTCAATTGCAAATATTGGAGACATTCCCTCATCTAGGGTTTGTGCAAGTGCATTGGTGAAGAATTCAAATACAACACTAAAAGCCACAACATCACTCATCATGGATGGGACTCCATTCAGGGTCTCGAAAACTCCCCATGCTCCTATCGGGAAGGAGGTCAGTGATGAAAAGGAGGGTGAGGATAATTCTCCTTCCTTTGCATATGTCCTAAAATAAGATTCACGCCATTCTCTTCCATTGACTAGAGGCGGGAAGTCACAGAAAGAGCACAAAGAGAAAGAAGTAAAATCAAGTATCATATCACGTTCTCAACAATCCACGATTGATTTTCTACTCTGTTAGGGGCACGTTCCGTATTGTAGTTTAGTATGAGTTGTTTTTGCATTATCCTTTGTAATCAGTTTGTAAGAATCTATTCTTGCAAACAAGTGGTAAATTCATGGAATCCTCAGTTGGGAAGCACCATCTTTTCTATAGGTATTACATTTAAAATTTGTTGTGTTTTGAGAAAAGTAAAAAGTTCAAGGATTGTACCAGCTGCTAGATTTGGCGCAACACTTCTTTTTTATTATATATAATACAATTTCAGTTTCTCTTTTTATATATATTGATCCTATGCTTCTTTTGATGATAATTTATCTTAAATTAGTGATGATACTTTATTTTAATTTCTAATTTAAAATTAAGATATGAATTGTAATCTTTGTTATGTGAAGTCACTGAAATTTAAAATTAAGATATTGATCCTATGCTTTTTTATGATAATTTATCTTAAATTAGTGATGATACTTTATTTAAATTTCTAATTTAAAATTAAGATATGAATTGTAATCTTCGTTATCTTATCTTGTGTGTAAGTATGGGGCATCTTGGGTACACGTAGAGGTTATAGTGGTATCAATCCATTGACCCGACCCCATGTTGCTAGTACTTGTCCAATTAGTTGTCGATTTCATCAATCACAAAATAAATAAATATAAATTGTAATAAATTTAGTTTAATAACTTTTATAGATTCACTTAATTTAACAAAATAAAAAACACATTATTAAACAAAATAATAAATTATGTTACTAATAATTTACTTTAATTTTTAAATAAAATAAAAATCATAACTTTACTTAAATTTTATAAACTTACATATTTTGAATTTTTTTTATATGCAATTAAAAAATACAATGTTAAACATTTTTTTTAATTAAATTGATAATAATTTTAGGGAGCTTGGTGTAATAAAAAAAGTAAAAGTGAACATAGATACCAAACAAAATCCTTAACTACATTGATGTAAATTTATCTTATTTTTTAATTTAAAATTAATATATTGATCCTATGCTTCTTTTCATGATAATTTATCTTAAACTAGTGATTAGTGATGATACTTTATTTTAATTTTTAATTTAAAATTAAGATATGGATTTAATCTTCTTTATGTGAAGTCATTCATTCGAAACTTGGTTTACCTTGTGTGTCGTGTATACGACATCGTAAGCACACCTGGAGGTTATAGTGGTAGCAATTAGATTTAATAATCATGACCTTAGTCACACTTGAAGGTTATAGTGGTAGCAATTGGATTTAATAATCATGACCTTAGTCGCACTTGAAGGTTATAGTGGTAGCAATCGGATTTAATAATCATGACCTTAGTCTTATCAGTATTAAAAGTCATACTCATATTGGAGAAAAAATCCTTGAGGATTCTTATTTGTTTTTCAAGATCATGAGGACTCCTTTCCATAAGAACGATATCACCAACATAAAGAAGAAGATTGATGACTATACAACTAGAAAATACAATATTAAACAATTTTTTTAATTAAGTTGCTAAACATAAACCCTGAGTAAAATCCTAAACTATATTGATTGATGTCAATTTATCTTAATTTTTAATTTAAAATTAAGATATCTATCCTATACTTTCTTTATAATAAAAAAATATTTTAAACTAATAATGATACTTTATTTTAATTTTCAATTTAAAATTAAGATATCAATCCTAGACTTTCTTTATAATAAAAATTTATTTTAAACTAGTAATGATACTTTATTTTAATTTTCAATTTAAAATTAAAATATGAATCGTAATAAATTTAGCTAGATGGCTTTTATAAACTCGCTTAGTTGGACAAAATAAAACAATACAATATTAAACAAATTGATAATAATTTATTTTAATTTTTAAAATAAAATAAAAATCATAATTTTGTTTTGAAAAAAGTTTATATGCAATTAAAAATATAATATATATATATATATATATATATATATATATATATTTAATTATGTTGATAATAATTTGACCGAGCTTCATGTAATAAAAAAGTAAAATGAAACATAACGATTTCTATGGGAAACAAATCAACAAGAATTCGAGAGTTTTGTTTATTGATGTGTCGGTTGTTATAAATATGCAGTGATCAGTTTCTATGATATCCTGAAAGCAGAGTTAGGTTTTTCAATCGGAATTACTTTTGCAACACCAGGATCGATCGAGTCAGAAATGACGTTGGACACGTTTGTCATCAAAGGAGTTGGGCAAGTTTGTCACCAAAGAAGGAGAGGTGGTAGAAGACCAAGAAAGAACTTCCTAGGGACACAACTTTTGCATACGATCTTCATTTGGGGAGAATAATAACTCATTGGAAAGAACTATCCGAGGACTACAACTTTTTACATGGGTAAGGGCATGCCATGACAACCCCTGGCCCTATGAATGTCCAAAAAACATATTTTATGGCCTCAAAATGGCCCTAGAAGTTTGAAACCCGAAAAATCATAAGACAATTACCAAGAAGATAGACATTGAGCCAGTAGAAGAGGTGGGAGGCCATYAATATCCTCTTGGATTAGTCCTCCTCTCTTAGGAAGCAATGGTCTCCATTGCGTCAAGTTCCCTCATCAGATGGTGGAACTTTTGTTGAATTTGGTTCCTGGTGAGCCACTTGCCTTGATGAAGAAGCTACCTTGCTTTGATGACTTGGTAGAGTTGCATGTTATGTTGGCATGTGCCTTTCATTTGTGTATCAATGATTTGATCAACTGTAGCCTGCTCAAGGAAGTCAGGGTTGAGTTCTCTAGGGGCCAAGTGCTCAACGACCTCCGAGGTGTCTAGTAGAGGTGGAAAATATGGGCGAAGGAGCTCCACATTAAATACTGGATGCATGCCAAGGAATGGGGGAATACTTAATTCAAAATAATTATCACCTACAACCTTGGTGACGGTGTAATGCCCATATCGAAGTGGGTGAAGCTTGTGATGGGGTCCTGCAAGGTGTTTTTTCTATAAATGTAACCAAACCTTATCACCAACCTGAAACTTGTATGGAACCCGATGTTGGTCATGTCACTGCTTGTACTTGGCATTGAATTTTTGCAAGATGTCATGGAATTTCTAGCAGATGTGCTAAATCCATTCAACAAATTTGGCTACCTTATCAGCCTCAATTTGAGTATGGGAAGATTCTGTCTGTGTGGATACAATGGGCAGAGCTACGTCAATTGGGGCCAATGGATGGAATCCCAAGCACACCTGAAAAGGGATATCACTAGTAGAGCTATGAAGGACTCGATTGTAGCTATGTTGAACACAAGGAAGACTCTCATCCCATGTGTGGGGATGTTTGGAGTTGTACATTCTCAGGATATGCACAATCTTCCTCCTGATTATCTCCATCTGTCCATCTGTTTGGGGGTAGAAAGCAATTGATATGGTGAGCTTGGAGTCCATCAATGACCAGAGACTAGATTAGAATGTATTCAATGTAATACCCCTAGGTTGAACCCCAATTGTACATATAAATGCAAATGAACACATAGGCTGGTGATCAAGGACATTTTGGGCCAGTGTGCCTTTGTGTATATCTATTATGAGGCCAGAGTGCTTGTGTGGTTAGTAGGCCCTAGAGCCAGAAGCTAAAATGGCTAGTGAGCCATCATTGTAATATGTAATCACACACAAATTTTAATGAAAACACATCACTGTTGCAGACCAACCATGTAAAAGAGTATGGGGGGATAAACTCCACTAGGAAGGGAAAGGGGGGATAAGATTCTAGGAAGGGGCTAAGATAGAGGGATTAATCCCAGAGGAATATTATATTATTATTCCTAAAGTCTAAAGTATGGATATAAATTTATGTTATCCTAAGTTCCTATGGGAAGGGAATGAATTAAAAGTGGGGAAAAGTGGGTTCCTTGAGGGCCATGTGTCAATAAGGGAACATGCATATATATTGGGGGATTTAGAACATTTTCCCATCATTCTTACCATTTTTTCACTTATCAATGCTACTAATTGTACTTGTACCTGTACATGGTAAGTTTGGATCTGAAGAAGCAGGTGGGAGGCCGTATGTCGAAAATGCGGGTTGTTAGGCCCATGGTCGAAGAAGCGGGTTGTCAGGATCATGAGCATTCTCTTTAGGTGAGAGAAATGATCAGAATTAATTCCCAAGGCTCCACGCTGCAGCTATAGGGATCTGAGACTCCCAGTCCAACATGTTGTTGAAGCCCCGTAAAGGAAGTGGAGCAATCGAGGGATTGTTGAGCAAAGAAGGTGTACACTTGCTGGGGTGGGACAAGCATGTGGGGGATGAGGGACTGTAGGGTGGTTGCTAGAGGAGAAGCTGCAACTATAGGGCTCTGAGACTCCCTATCCAACCTGTTGTTGAAGCTCCGAAAGGGAAGTGGGGAAGCCGAGGGACCGTTGAGAAGAGAAGGGGCACACTTCCCAAGGTGGGACAGACATGTCAAGGATGAGGGACTCTAGACTAGTTGCTAGAGTCGACACCTGATGCTGAGAAATGTTGTTGATTGACATAACTTAGACTAGTTTAGAACTTCCATTTCTTGGGTAGATTTTAGCCCCAGCTCAGGGGTGACCCAATGTTGAGATTATGAGCAGTGTGGTCTATGACTAGGAGTAACATGGAAGGTATGCATGCACTTGGTGTTTAATCACTAAAGATAAGTGTCTTTATGTGTTTGTGCAAATGCTATGTTATGAATTATGATGTTATGTTATGGAATCTTTGTTCTTAATTCTATGTATGAACTATTTTTGTTCTGTGTTGTTATTATTCCTCTTAACTCTGTTCATATGCAAAACATATCAATATATTTAATGGTATCAGAGTGGTAAAAGAGAGAGTTTTGCATAGTGTGGCCCAACCTGGGTGGCTAGGGACGTTACAAAGTGGTATCATAGCTCTAGTTTTCAACATTGAGCATGGATGATCCTGTTATCCCCATTTTGTGGATAACTAAGGAGATTATGTCTTGAGACCCTTAGGTTGCAGACATGGAGTGCCGAGAGACTACATGACCAACAATACCCTTTTGCACAGATGGAAACCCATCTCACCACCACAGATGGTCACAAATTTCTAGATGGTATCCACCAAATTAGATGGCTTCGAGAAGGCAGCGGGCCTTGCTCCATGAGGTACCATTTCAATATTTAAGCCAGTTGAATATGTTGTATCTTAGATTTCTCTAGATTTCATGATATATGCTTCGACATTATGCCTTTTTCCCTGCTTCACCTTGGTGGTTGACATTGTGCCCTAGTAAGTGGTCTTCCTTGGGAATGAGTTTGCTACTAGGAATTCCCTTAATGAGCCATTGTATCATTCTCGACCATACTTACCACTTTCCATCATTATTCCCCTCCATTTCCCTTTATCTTGGAATTTTAGGGTGTATTGACCCAATAAGGGGTTGTCCCTCATTCTATGGGAAGAAGGGCACGAAGGCCCAGAGGGATTGATGTTGGGTAAAAGATAAAAGCCTTGTATAAACCTTCCATATGATTTTCCCAAGGATCACCGAAGAAAACAGTGAAATACTTATCTTTGAGTAAAGGGGACCCACAATATAATAAAGAATGCTTAAAAGGTTAGTTGAAGGATAGGAGGTCTCATCACGAGCCGACCTATCATGTCCATGAATATTTAGTGGTATGACATTGCCATCATCTGGTCATCAAACAAGGGTAATGGCTCTCAGTTGCATGGCTGAGAGAAAGGGGGTCTCATCACTATCCAACCTTCTCATTTCCACTACGTGTTTGTGGGTGACATTACCATCATCTAATCACCATGCTAGGGTAGTGACCTTCAACCTCTCCTTATGCTATATTGAAAGAAAATACAAAGAAATACAGATAAACGTAAATTGATGGGCTTGGAAAAAGTGCATTGTAGACGAAGGTACCACACACCCTCTACAAAATCACCCATGAATGAGACACTACGACCCCTTGTATGTCATGAGCCATATACCCATTGAGTCTTGACGCCAACCACTTCATCCACTTTACATGGATTAGAGAGGGATCTCTTGGAAACTCTCCTTGACATAGGGAAATATCTACCCAATAGGACACCTCGTCAACCCTCCCATATTCAAGCTTGACAAGTCGCATAGTGTCCTTGAGCAATTAATTGTTTGATATAGTGATCTTTGATGCACATGCTTATATGGATCATTTATTGATTGGATTCACTTATCATGATGTTATGACTTGAGGTCCTTGGAGGGCATGCTCATTTGTTTTTGCAGGACCTAGTTGGTGGACAATTTTGGGAGAACAAGCCTAGCTTGGGCTTCCATGGGGATACAAGTCCACAGGTTGGATGCCAAGGGCCCGCATGCCAAATGAGAAATATCAGACTTGGAAGGCCTTGAGATTGACTTGGACAACATAGCCGAGCCCTTACATGCCAAACGTTTTTCCTAGGAGAGACAAAATGTCACTCCTAGAGGCATGACATCACTTAGTGGGGTTAGGGCTTGGTGGTGAGGTGCCACTCATTAACACATGGAAGTTGTTAGCACATGGGAGTCACACTCTAACTGCTAGGAGTGCAAGCCCAGTACCCATCAAAGTTCAAATACAGATTTATAAAGTGATGACAAATGAATGAGGAAAACTCAGGAAAATAATGTCAAAAACAGATCACTCCACACAATATACACCAACAAGGAAGGTTTTGAATAACTTTGATCAGGTTTTAAAGAGTAAAAATGGACATATGGAAGGCATGGAAAGGAAAGATGAAATATGTCTATCATTTACATCATGTAGTAGATAGACATATGAAGAACACCCCTGAAACAAGAACTTCTTATAATCAAAGGGAAACTCTGATAAAATTATAGACAACATTACAACAGATCCTCTATTGCAACAAAGCTACAATAAATCCTACTGAATCATTCAACAAACAGTAATTAGAGTTAGATAGAAAATGTGACAAGAAATAAATAACTGATTTATATAATTCAAAATGTCTTAAGTCTGGTCTATACCATATGAGCTATCCTCTGTTACATGAACAATATGAAAAATATCAGTTTTTCTCAAAACATTCAAACCCCATATGAGATTACAAATATGTTTTTATAACCTAGATTGTCAGTGAAAAAACTACAATTCAAATACCAAATTTCCTAAGATCCATGTGCCTTCAAAGTAGTGTGGCAACAGGTGGATAACACAAAATAACAAAAAGCTAAAATTTAGGTTGATGTTGGCAACATCTTTAACACCTTTATGGCTGATGAAGTGTCTCTTTGAGCATTTATCCCTTTAGCAGGTGGCTTCCCAACTCATAACTTACCCTTTATATATCTATCATGCATCCATTGAACACCTGGCAACTACTTACTCCCTTCAAAACTTCCAGAACAAGAGTTCGCAACACAATTCACAGCGCCTATATGCAATTAAAACCAAAGAACCAATGTTCTTATTTGTATCCTTAGCCTTTAAAACTGGAGTGCTTTAATCAATGAGGCATGTTTGATTGATTTCTAGAAGTCTTAGCAGCTGAAAAGAGAGTTGGAGAAACATTCCCTAAACATCATTGTCATATGGGTTGTGGTTACTTTTAGTACTTACCAAACCATCATCTAAGCTAATTGATGAGCCTTAAATGCCCTTTTTATTTATTCTTCCTATCCTCCATAGTTTAGTTCCTTCATAAATCTCCCATCGAGATTTTCACATTGATCTCTCGGATGAATGGCATGTATGGAGCATGAACACTGCATTTGAATTGGCCAAGATAATTTCTAGCTTTCAGGCTCAGACTTCTTCCCTGGATTGTTAAAGGCTCTTCCCATTAGTCATTGATATTCATCAACATTTGATGCCTCGCCTTTAAAACTAAGAATTGAATACTTGACTAGTTATGACCAAAAACACAATTAATATGCTTACAAGACTGTGCCAGAATTGGTACCAAACCCAACATTGTCACTTTTGCATCCTTATCGAATGTCCATATGTGCACAAACATCTGCAGCTGCAAGATAAGATGACTTAAGGTTCATAATAATCTGGTTTATATCATCTGCATTGAATGTGTACTTTTGCAATTGTCCATTGGTGTTGGTTTTTATCGACTCCCTTCTCAGGTTATCTGAGTTATTGACCCAATGTTCATGTCATTCGGGGTTCCAACAAAGCCTCTAACTATCGGCCCTCCTAGTAAACCAGAAGGCAACGCAGCGCCCGAAAGGTACTGCGCAATCTCACCCGAGATTGTTGTGGGGTATTCTACCCTACGGACTAACAAGCTAGGGCTTTAAACTTGTACGCAGATCATGACCCTTCATAAGCTACCTTTAACCTTCTACCCTGAATCTAAAACCATTTTCCTTAAGCAAACAAGGGAAGAACTAACTAACCTTTTTATCGACGGTTGGTGTAGCTCCTCCGTTGAGCTTTATCTCCTTGCTGCTGCTGCTCCTTCCACAAAGCGATCCTGTAATAAAGACAAAACTATGCATGCATGCTATTGTTCTACTAGGGGGTTAGAG
>SNQJ01S0120469.1:0-10226 GCA_010110895.2 Picea sitchensis | reverse complement strand
TCTGCACCTGCTAGATATTTCAACTGTACAACTCCTTCGTCCGTGACAACTTTTACCTCGTATGGTCCTAACCAATGCATTCTCAGCTTCCCTGGGTGCTGCAACACTTTACTGTCGTAGAGCAATACTAGATCTCCTTCCTTGAACATATTTCTCTTGATGTGGCGGTCGTGCCACACTTTGTCTCTCGCTTTCTGTACTTGTTGATGGAATCCTGCCAAGATTCGGTTTTCCTCCATTGACAATAATTGATCCAATCATTCCCGGATTGCGCCTCGTTTCGTCATTTGTGTGATAGTTGCTACACGTAGTCTGGTTATTAGAAATTCTAATGACACTATTGCTTCTTGACCATAGACTAGTTTGAATGGTGTGTGTCCTATCAAATTTTTGCATGTGGTTCTATAATCCCATAGTACTGTTGGTACCTTGAGATCCCAATCGTCCCTGTTGACTTTACATATCTTCATCAGGGCATTCTCTAGAATTTTGTTGAAGGCTTCTACCGTGCCATTAACATGTGGGTGATACGGTGTGATTTTTTGGTGATGAAATTCGAACTCTTCAAGCATCACTCGGATGGTGTCGTTGATGAAGTGCGTTCCTTGGTCGCTCATCAAAATTCTTGGGCACCCAAATCTAGTAATTACCTGTTCGAAAAGAAAGTGGGCATCTGTCTCTGCACTGCAATCTTTTACTAGTGCGGCTTCCGCCCATCTTGTTAAGTATTCCTTCGCAGTGATAATATATCTCACCCCTGTTCTCTTGGCGGGTGGGTTAATGGGTCCCACAAAGTCTATTGCCCATTTGTCGAATGCCTGAAGTGCCACTTGCGATCATAGCGGCATCTCGTCCCTTTTGTTGGGTTTTCCGAGCCGTTGAAAAACATCACATTGTTGACAATATTATTTCGAGTCTCTATGTATCGTTGGCCACCATAATCCTGCATGTAATACCTTTTGTGAGGTATATTTTCCTGCATAGTTCCCTCCTGCTATTCCTTCGTGGGATTCTGCTAAAATTCTTGGTTGTTCGTGGTCTAGTACATATCTTCGTAAGATGCTATCTGCGCCCATTTTGTATAGATGCCCTACGATCAACTGATATTCGGCTGTGCAAACTACCAGGTTCTTCTTATGAGCAGTGGTATATCCTTGTGGCGTAGTACCTGTGCTCAAGTACTGGATGAGCTCTGCGAAGTAATCGTCAACAATCTGTACTGAGAAGAGCTGTGCATTTGGAAATTTTTCTTCCAAATTCATTGGTTCCTCTCCAGTTGTGACTCTCGATAGGTGGTCAGGCTCTGTATTAAGTTTTCCTGGTTTGACTATTACCTCGAATTCAAAATTTTGAAATAGCAGTAACCATCGACATATTCTCCCCCCAACACTGGCTTTTTAACTAGGTATTTCAGGGCTGAGTGATCTGTAAACATCTTAAAGTGTTTTCCCAATAGGTATTGTCTATATTTCTGTAGTGCGTAAACCATAGCTAAGCCTTCTCTTTCCATCGTGTTATAATTCTATTCTGAGTCTAATAATTTCCTGCTTGCGAACGCTATCGGGTGATCCAAGTCCTGTTCCTGGTTGCGCTAAAATAGCTCCAAGTGCTATTGCTGATGCATCTACATGTACATGGAATGTTTTCTCCCAGTTTGGAAATACCAATATTGGTGCGGTGACCATATTTTCCTTCACGGTATCCAGACCGTGTTGTCACTCGTCGTTCCATTGATACTTGGTATCCTTCCTTAACAGTTTTTCCATAGGTGTTTTAATCTGCACGTAGCCTTTGATGAATTTCCTGTAGTATCCCGTATGTCCTAACGTTGCTCTTAGTTGGAAGACTGTTTTTGGTGCTGGTAGGTTAACAATGACTGTGATTTTGGCTGGATCCACTAGTAAACCTTGCTTGCATACTATGTGTCCCAGTAGTATCCCAAATGGTGTTCCAAATATGCATTTATTGATATTCAATGATATCTGGAACTGTCCGCATCGTTCTAACATTAGGCGTAAAACTTCCACATGGTTTTTTAACAAACTATAAACCATCCAATCATCCAGGTATACTTCGAGAAATTGGTAGATGAATTCCTTAAATGCTGCGATGACCACACTGGAGAATATCGCAGGTGCATTCTTCAGTCCGAACAACATGACTGTATACTGATAAAATCCCCATTCTCTCGCAAATGTGGTCTTGTGTCTATCCTCTTGTGCTATCTTAATCTAATGATATCTCGAGAATCCATTGGTGAATGAATAGGCTTCCTGTCCTCCTACGTTATTGAGTAATTCTTCCATGAATGGTGTGGGGAATGAGTCGTGTAAACATGAATAGTTCAACTTCCTCAAGTCGGTGCATATCCTGATCCCTCTTCCTTGTTTCTTGTAATGTACTACCATAGGGCTTATCCATTATGATTCTTCGACTGGTTCGATGATGCCAACCTCGAGCATCCTGTCGATCTTGTCTTTAAATTTCTGTTTGTATATGGGGTTTAGTTTATATGGTCGCTGTTTAATGGGTCTCGCATCAGGTCTGAGTGGTATCTTCATTTCTCCTAATTCTTCGGCTATTCCTTTCATCTCTGTAAAGGTTGTGGGAAAAAGGTCGCTGTATTCGCACAACAATTCTGTAATGCTTTCTAGTGTTTGTTCGTCCCAGTAATCTCCAATGCTGGCCATTTTGGGCTACTCGATGGTCCCTATGTTAACCTTCTTGATCTTGATTGGTGCATATATGACCTATGATTCCAAGGGTGGTCCTTCCACATCTCTCTCGCCTTCGACTTCTTCGATCTAAATATCGTGCAGATCATCTTCATTTGGTGCTTGCTCTTGTACATGGTAGCATGACAACAGTTCCTTGACTGTCTGCTTATTCCTATTCCACTACTGTAACCCTGTGATAACTTCCACTTCGAATTCTGTAATGAATATGACATCTCTGATCCGTTTTAGGGCTGTGTCTATGTTGGGGTTCTCATGCTCGAATGAGAAAGTGACTGTAAAGTTCTGTTGGAGTGTCGCCCATGTCTTGGTTCCTTTTCGCATCTCCTGGTCTATATACCAATTCACTGGTATGCCTTCTAAAGAATGAATGAAGTGGTGAGACGATTCTTCTGGTGGCGTCAATTTCCATAGTGTTTTACACGCCTCCAAGTGTTCTGTTGGTATTCCTAGTCCATCATATTTTTGTTGATTGTTCCATATCTGTTTTGTGCCGAACCTTATGCGCAGTAATCATTTGCATTGGTACCAATCTATGATAGTCTCTTTGTGTGCACCACACCATCTTGAGGGTGTAGCATTTAGTGCTAAATCTAGTGCTAATAGTCTCTAGTTCTCTAATACTTCGTCTTTGTATTGTGTCAAGAAAGTTTCCAAATCATTTAGCCCGTGAAAACTAGGTGGTTCTTTGATTTCTGTGCCAAGCCATCTTACTGTGTGGTCTATTCTTGCACACCTTCTTGTGGATACTTCGTGTAGTCTTTGTTGCTAGTTTTCTAACCCAGTGTCTGAGTCTGTTGTGCATGAAGTAATGCTCTGCCAACTGATTACCCCATTTGCAGTTGGGTTTATATAGTCCACATTGCGCGCAGTTGTTTTGTACAACTGGTCGATTTCATCTAGATACAGACAAGTGGGTTCTACGAACCTCTCGCCTTCTGATGGGTTGAGTGGGGCTATAAGCCTGTAGTCTCCCGACTCAAATGTGATTTTTATGGTTTTCAATTTAATTATGGCCTGGTTCTCGAATGCCCAATCCAGACCAAGTAATGCTGGGTAAGGTGTTGTACCGTCTACTATTTCGATGACTTCAAAGGTAGCATTAGTGTGCACGCCATCAAGATCTATGGTCACTCCTTTCAGTCTACCTATTGGTAGGACTCTATGTTGATTTGCTAGTTTTAATTGATCAGTTGAGTATCCCAGTGTAGGTTCTCCCATGCATTGCCATGTGGTTTTTGGTAGTACGTTCACCTCGGATCCTAGATCTAGTATAATATCTCCCATGTTGAAATCCCCAATGTTAACATTGATTCTAAATTCTCTACTTGTTCTTCTTCTTGTGTGTAGGTTGTTGCCAATTTTCCATTCTGGCATCTGTTCCGTCTCACTACGACATTTCTCTAAGATGTTTTGCAATACTTAGATAGATGAAGGATCACTTAACATTTTGATGCATGATTGCAAAAAGTCTTTGATAGTACTTACTTGTTCCTTAGGTTGTATTCTGTTGGTATGGTCCAATGATGGCAGCATGTCATATTCCAGAGCTTCCTTGTTCTGCTGTGTAGTCAACGCTATGTCTTCCTTCTGGAATTCTTGTGGGCTTCTGTAAATATCTCCTTTTCCTTTTGTGCATCGAACTGCTTCTTGGGGTCAGGGTTCTTCTTTACCCATTAGTTCTGTGCTGGGTCCTGTCAAACTGCGTCGTTTCCTATTTTCGTTCCTCCTCGAGTGACTATGTTAATGTTCCGTTCGTTATCCCTTGATTTGACTGAAATCCACTGAACATTTTGGTTGTTTTGGTTCCTTTTTCCTCGGATCTTTACGAGTAGTGTCGGACATTCCTCTGCATTGAGGTCCGAAATGTGAAAATACATACAGGTCGTTGGTGGTAGTGGGAATTCCCGTGCATAATGTCATGGTTGCTGGAAATTGTGACATGTGACTGGTCCTCTCCCATGTTCGAAACCTCCTCTGGCTTGTCTTGTTCCTCTATAGGTTGCGCGATCACCTTGTGGCACGTTATATTGTGGTCCCTGATTATACTGCGCGATATTGTACTGAGGCTATGCTAGGTTGTATTGCAGCTATGCGTTATTATAAGGTTGTTGTGCAGTATTATACCACTGCTTCGCAATGTTGTATGGTGTTGGGGCTTGAGTGAACTGTGGTGCTGCATGCCCAGTCATCAATTTTTCCTGTACCCTATATGCATCTGAGGTTCTTTCTCGCATCAACTCCATAGTTCTGCAATCTTTGTCAGCGTGGCCAATTGACTTGCAAAAGGTGCAATATGAGTTCGTTGGGACTGTTTGGTATTTCTGCATCATCGTGCAATGGTAAGGGTCATGACCCGGTTTCTTGCATATTTCACACCATAATCCCCCCTGTGGTAGCGGGTTTGGCATCCCTGTTGCCATATACTGCGTGAACATCAGACATTTGTTTTTGTTGTGTCCTTATGTGCTGCATGTGGTACACCAAAAAAATTCTCGTTTGTCCTTGTTCTTATTCTGGTTCAGCTGAAATGTTAAGTTCTTCAGATCCTCTTTCAGTTCTTTGATAGCCAGGTATGTCTGCTGGTACTGATTCTCTTCCAATTGCAAGGCTGTCTGCAAAGTCTTTTCTTGTGTCTGAAACTTCTGTTTTCGTAGTGGATATTTTAAGTGTGGTAGTAGTGAGTTGATGAACAAGTGTCAATGTTGCATTTCGGTCATAAGGTATTTTAACTTCCCTTTTAATCGCTTGAATATTTGATCAATCTCCCATACCGATTCTCTTGGTTTCTGTCTTATCTCAATCATCTTGTTCATATACTGATCCTCCGAGCTCAGCTTCTGGAACTCATTTATTAATAGTTTCTTAATGTCCTCCAGTGTCCTTGTCGTCCTAGGAGCACTGTTCATGTCTAGACTCATGTACCATTCTAGTGCGTGGTCTCTTAGCGTGATCACTAGCTGCGCGAGTTTGGTGTTGTCATCAATGATCTGCTTTACTTCCCAGATCTTGGCGCAAATGAATAGATTCTTCTCAGGGTCTTCTGCTGCTTCTCCTCGAAACTCTGGTAATCTGATAGTAGGGTCATGTCTTGCCATTCTGAGTACTGAACTACTGCCTCCTCCGCGCGGTGTCGATACTTGACTAAGATTACCTGAACTGGCTCCTCCAGTTGTCGCTCCTTGTATAGATGTACTTTCTACTGTCAGACTTCCTCCAAACTTTGGTTGCCTAAACGGTGGTGTTCTCTGTGGTGTATTGGTCGCACATGGGTTTATGGGTTCCACACTGACATTGATATGAAAGGGGTGGTTGTCTTCTCCTCCCGTTCTTGGGCCTCTTATTTTCCTCTCATAGGTGGCGCGCATGATTTCCTCAATCTTCTCCATAGCCCAGAGATCCTCTACCTCTTCCTCATCGCTCGCCAAGCCCTCCCTTTCGGCTATGGCTCTCTTCTTGGTGTTTATCTTATATTGGTAGGGTGCTCTGCTATGCGTCATTCCTGATGATGCCAAGATCCACTTGAGCTGGTCGTCATCCATCAAGATCAAGTCCAAGGGTTCCTCCTCCTTCTTCTCTTTATCCTGCCCTCCTTCCATTCCTCCTCTTTCTGTCAGTGCTTCCCCCCTTCCCCCATGGATGCAGGGAAGTCTAACTATCTGATTCCATTGTCATTAAACCTTTTTTATATAGCAATATCTTGATAGAAGTATACAGGGATCAAATATACCTCCCTCTGGGTACTCATAGAAATTCTTTCTCGGCTGCACTGTATGACTTTGTTGTGTCTACCGCAAACTCTGTGATGAATCCTACCACAATACTGTGAAGCCAAAAGTCTACTGCGCAGGTGAATTTGTTGTTCACTTGTTGCAGCTGCTGAATCTGTACTAGAGTCCCATCTAGCTGTCGAATCCGGTTTGTCGGGTGATTATCCATTAACCTTAAGATCCACTCCTGTAGTAGATGTGGAAAATCACAAAAAAATATTTCATGTAAATCTGTAAACATGTATTTATACAAGTATCTACGTGGTGTGATTCTAGTGTTTCTATTGTCTTTGTGTGCAAGTTCTATCTCTTTAGTTCTCAACCAACCCTCTATTTCTTCTTTCGTGGGGTTCCATGGTCTCCACATTCCCTTCTAACGACTCATTGTTTCTTCGATCGTTCTTGTCCACTCTGTCTCATCTACTCAGTCCTATCTTGTTCCTCTTATCACAACAACAGAACCATTTGTTCATTTTCATCGACTCCCTTCTCAGGTTATCTGAGTTATTGACCCATGGTTCATGTCATTCGGGGTTCCAACAAAGCCTTTAACTATCGGCCCTCCTAGTTAACCAGAAGGCAACGCAACGCCTGGAAGGTACTGCACAGTCTCACCCGAGATAGCTATAGATGGTTGATTGTAAGACTTAGGTGTTTACAGTCTAGGACATAGTAGTTGATAAAGGGTTTCTTGATCAAGGCCTTGTTCTGCGAACTGCTACTATAATCTACTTGTTCCTAGGAATCACATGCGTATAACTCAAAATATAAATAGATTCTAATAATGCATTTGGTTATTCATCAATCGTAATCATCTATTGCTGAAAGAAGTTAAATATGTGAAAAAATTCAACACATTACATAGATATTACCGTGGTTCACCCCTCCTGGGATACGTCCACAAAGATTTGTCTTTTGGCTCTTTTATTAAGGTAGTTCTTGATTCCTTGCGCCACGTGCTTACAGTTCTCCACAAAAGTGGGTAAGATCTATGTGAGGTGAACTAGATTGCACTAGGCTCTACAACCTGTAGTCTAATACTTAGATCTACCTTCCCTCATATATTTCTTTCTCAACAACTTACAACACTCGGTTCATACAACTCAAAAACCCTTCACGTATCGCCAACAACAATACTCAGAAAAATCACTCAATAACAATCGTAATCCTCACAAAAACTAATCTAAAATCAACAACCCTATATGATACTTTCATATCTATATTTATACATTTCGGGATCTTCAACCACTTACAAAATATTACCAAAACCCTAACCCTTCTTATGCTAGAATTTTCTCCCATGCACGTGCTCTTCTTCCTCCACCTGTTGCTTTCCTCTGTGCACGCTTTCTTGCATTTGCATGTGCTGATATTTTTCTAGTTGTCACTTCAGTTTCCTGCACTCTTTCTTTCCCATGATCGTCCTTCTTTCCACTTCGGCCTAGTGCCAACAACTGGCAAGCTTCTCCCGGTTTCTAAATGTGTCCTCTGGTATTTCATCAGACTCTTGTTTAATACCTTGCTAATGCACCCAAACCCTCGTGAGACTGTTTCCTGGATCTGTTCATTTTGTTTTCTTCTTGTCCACAAACCTAATAATTTTGTGCCTTGTATGAAGTGAAGATCAAGTCTCAGTGAACTTACATAATTTTTCCCTCATCATTTCAACAGGAAAAAATTATTATCATCAAAAGAAACCATATTCTTGACAAACAAGATTTTGATGGCTCTAGGATTTCTTCAGATACAGTTTGAGCACCTATGGTAAACACATCATCGGGAGAAAAGCTCTGTAGAAGTTCTTTCCTCATTGCAAAATACTATGTCACTAGTAATCTGCCTAGAAAGGAAGAAAATACTCGTTTTGGACTGGTTGACAGTGCAAGTTTCAGATTCAATTATTCTTCTTGATCTTCATAGTTCCTGTCAACAAAAACCTCATGGCATTGGTCTTCAATTATTTTGGATTTCTCTTTCTCCTCTATACCTAATGATTTTTCATTAGTTGCATAATAGTTATCTAATGGCTCCTTAAGCATATTATCACATGCATCAAGCTCTGTAACTATGAAAATATAATAGAGCCATGGAAATTGGAGATATGTATAACGATTTTCAAACCCTTCCTAGCCCCAGATGCTGGCCCACCATTTTTTCTATTCAAACGGATTAGGAGGAAGATTCCAAGAATGAAGTAAGGCCCTTTTGCCTTCATCCAGCCCTGATACCCTTTCTGATACACAATCTTGTTATGAGGCGTATTTCTATGCCATATTTTATGGATGCTTTCAATCCATGGTAGCATACATTTTTTAGTTGACAGGTGGTGGAACAAGATAGAATATATTTTGGTATGGAGGAGGGAAATGCCTCTCTGTGTAAACATTTATCTCTCTGTTGAAATGGCTATGATGTTGTGGATCTTCACAGGGAATGTAATCGATAGAATCCAAGGGGCCGACTTACACTACTGCCTCTCTCGAATCCACCACTCTGAGAAAGCACTCTTTGTGCTAGGCATCTCCATCTCTGTCTCTCTCCTTCTCAACACCAATGCTTGCCTCCTTGCTACAACTAAATATTCTCCCAATGAAGTAAATATGAGGAGGAATAATATGAAGACTACTAAGAAAATGAATCCATTAACTTTGCAGAAAAAACGTATCATAGAAGGTTGAAGGAAGCTTATGCACTTTGTTTGATAGATGTTTGTCTTGGAAAGATGATGGAAAGCACCTTCTCTGGCATCTTGAAACACACTCGACACCTGCAAATTTCCTTGACACTTTATATGAATGATGTTGATGCTCTGGTGTTTGAAAAAAAACGGTTGCGCACATGTCCGATATTGAATTTTGTTGTTCTGAATGTGCATGGTTTCGACACCTGGGTGATAAAGAATCTCCACCTTACAGCGGTTAGGCAATCTCTTGAAACAAGTTTTATTTTTTATATTTGAATATGGGCATAGTCCCACATGAAAGATGATAAAGGTGATTTTGGTGTTTATATGCACCCATATTCCTAACTCTATTCGACACATAGTGCACTAGAAACGCCCCTCATGGGCTCCTCCATGTGGCTTGGCGCTTAGTGCTAGGTCTTAGCTCTTGTGTTTTGTAGATTGTTGGTGACTCATAAAATAAATCCTTGATACTTGGTTGATGGGTAATAATTTAGTTATTAGATTAATATGACACTTTCAAGCACACACCGCTTTTTTGTTAAAATGTTTAATAACAAAAAGGAATTGTTTTTTTCTTTTTTTGTTAAAAAACATAAAATATACAAAGGCTTAAGACCTTAGGAAAATGGTAAAAGGTAATACATGCTAATTTGGTAGATTTTGATAGTAATTTGTCATTTTGGAAGACAGATGAGAGGACATAGATTACACAATTTCTGGGAAAAAGTAATTGATGAAAGATTTTCAATACTCGATGGAGAATTTGGAGGCTATGACAACTGGCATAAGACCTGAGGATTTAGAATATTTTGAAATATTACATGAAAGAGATTAAAATTTTGATGGTGAGCTTTTGATCGCTAACAAACGTTTTGAGGAGAAGAGGGTCTTCACCATGATGAGATTTTCTAAATGCTTGACATGTGGCCTTTGGAGGCCTACCCATGCTTCTCCAACACCAACGACTTCTTCAAAGTGGCAAAACGTCCCCTAAAGGGGAGACATCCATGTAAAATTAGGGTTTATTTGTGCAAA
>SNQJ01S0120468.1:37938-55452 GCA_010110895.2 Picea sitchensis | reverse complement strand
GCACTCGTGCAGATGGTTTCGACTGCACACCTTGCAGGAATCTCTTGGCTCAGATAGAGAAACAATTGAAACTCATTCCATCTCCCCTTCAGACTTCAGGTTGAAGCATGAAATCACATACACAGCATACAAAAGCAAATGTATGACAAGAAGCAAACATTCATGAGCACATAAACAATATACACAGAAAAACAACACAAACCATGAATTTGAATCAGAACTTCCTTCTATTAATTCAAATGCCTGTACATGGGTGTTCTTCATACACTATTATCTGCTTGCTCTTCTCTTCTCCTGAATGCTTCTACTACTATTATTATGTTACAATAATGCAATGAGGGTGTCTATATCTATTTTCCCTCTCGGACTCTAAACTATCACATATAGAATTAAAAATCCTATCTACCAGCATTAAATCTATTAAATGTCGACTATCTACCAAAGGACGAGAGCTTAAAGGATCAAGTTCCAATACAATATACAAATGTACCTTCATAAATGGCTCATTAAAAGCTTGTGCGACAATCCCAAAGCATTTTAAAAAATTTGGGTTGGTTTGTCCAGCTGATCTCTGCTGATGTGCTGGCTCGCTTGGTGAGTCGGTGATGCTCCTGCATCAAGGGCGGTCCTGCAATCCAAATAATGGTCTCCTAGAAGGGGTACGTGTCAGGGTGGGGACAATTGCAGAACGATCGGCGGGTTACTCCAAAATCACCACCCCATGTCCCCAAGATTTGAAAGGTACTAAATTTGATGTGACGTTTTCAATATTTATTAGTTCAAGAACGAAGATCGTTGATCCTAGTAGACGTGTTGAGCCTAATCCCAAGGTCCGGAGACTTGGTACTCTGGAGAAATTGTGTTGCGGTTGTGTTGAGTCAAGAACTCTCGGAGACCATATTTAATCTCGATCATTGATCAGGAGAAGGTACATGGCAACCGATACCACAATCCGAAGACTGAGCACTCCAAAAGGTTGGAGAGTATGGACAGCCCAGAACTTCTGAAGCTAGAGTTTCGTAATAAATCCAAACCGTCGGTTGTTGATGAAGTCGTGGGCCGTTGATCCACCCCACTTTGCAAAGTTCACTAATTTGGTGTTTGAGAGGAATAAGGCATGAAGTATCAAGAGCTTCTGAAGTCAAAGTTTCAGAGCGTCGAAGCTCTGAAGGCTCCAGATAAGCACCTATCTGATAGCACTGGGTCACAGTCTATGGTCACATACAATTGAGGGATGAAGACAAAGGGATAGTTCCTGAAAATTGTGTTAAAGAAGGTAAAAGGGGTTAGGAAGGAAGATCATGGATTTTGTCTGGTTCGAACCCGTTTATTGTTGAGTTATGTTACCAGTCGGGTAGGGTTGCTAACAATGTTGTTATGGTATATATTCTCTACACTATGCTAAAGTCATACATTGTTATGGTATCCATATGATAGCCTATATGATAAACGATATATATCATTATGGTTAGTGTTATTATTTCAGAAAGTTGTTATAGCAATATTTGCCTCACCATTTCTATATGTGACAAAGGGCCTTTTTTCCATTTTCCTATGCAGACTTATCAACCCCTTTTTTGATAAATCCAGAGCCAAAACATATATTTTTCCACATATACGCTCCCTAACTTCTTTGCAAGATGCATATACGCTTGATGCTCCACTACAGCCGCGCGTATACGCTTGATGTCCCACTACAAGAGGTGTATATACTCCCTTTTCTCTTGAACAGGAGCGTATACCACTTCTCCCTTACTTGTTTGCTTGGTTTAGTGACTGTTGGGTAGGTTTTGAGGATCACTGAGCCTTCTTGTGTCTCTGTGGTACCTGTTGAGATTATCTGGGATGACAGGAAACCTTTTTGGAGTTGAATTTTTGGGCGACATCTTTCTCTTTGTTTTCCATTTTTTATTCGTCCTTGGTAGTTGGGATGTCTGATTAGCTGCTTGGTATTATGCTCGAGTGATTTCTTTTATACATAGTGGAAGTTATATATCAAGTCGCTTATTAGTCCATGCATTTTTCGTTTTAAATACATTGAAAATACAAAACAAATAGGCATTTTGCATTGGTTGGTATTTTTGTCTTTGAACCTTTACCATTAGATTAGCACATTTAGCGAAAGATTTCATTTTACTTCTGAGTCGAAGAATTAAAATTGAAGATTGCACTGTTTTTATTTATCATATCATTCACTGAAAAGTTAAAGTTAGGCTTTTCATTATATCTATTTTTATTCTTATGCAGAGTCATAACACCATAAGTTTCATTTCCATACATCTTTGAGTAATCATGGCCAATAAAATTTACGCTTTAAACTAAAATTGATTAGTCACAATTTTATTTTTAGGGTGCACAAACTAGCCTAGGATTTAGTGCCTTGGAATAAGATTTTGTGAGTAAACTTCTCCAAGGCAATTAAATTAACTTATGTGTTTGAGACAGGGAGTTGAGAAATCCATTGTATATATGGTAATATCAGGAGGCTCCGCTCACACTGGAGTTAATCACGAGGTTGCACTAAGTTAGTTGAAGGGATAACCCTTGGATACTCACATAGTGTTAGAGATATTTCTGTGGATTTATTCGTATTTGGAAATCTTTCTAGTGCCCATACCTCTGTGAGAGGTGGTACTTTCAAGGTTTCGGGCTTTGCTACCCTTCCCATATGATGATCTGGACTTATGAATTCTAGCCTATGCATCATTTATACAATGGTTTATTAGTTGCTTGACTTAGGTTTCTCATAGGTTACTTGCAGAGGTTATTTTTCTTGTATCCTGAGTCAAATAGGGGTCAGATAACACACATCCTTTATGGAGGACTACCTCTCCGGGGGGGTCTGACCGACTGGTTGTTAAACCTATGAGGGCCCTTATAACTGATTCTGTTACCTCCAAACTTTAGCAGAGAGTCTCATGTCCCTCCTGGATGAGGCATACCTTCTTTAGCGAGGGAGGCCACTCAACCACTTTAGCCTATTTGCATGCATATTGGCCGTTTGAATTTTTGGTATGATCTTTGATTACTAGTTGGACTTAGGATATATTTTTATTTGTTGAGAGTCATAAGTCGTCGTGGAGTCGGACCATCTTCCTCGCAGGTCCCGTCGGTTGTTACAGTTACCACCGGTTTTTGAGCTGTTGTCTTCTAAAAGGCATAGAGTTGTTAGGAGTGGTACACACACATCCACTTTTCAGACTTGTGATCCCACAAAGATGACTACTGAGTCTAGTCTTCAGAACACCGGGAGTTCATCAACTCCTAATCCCAGTATAGTTAATTACACTCCTTTGACACCTACATCCGCTATAGTTGAAGTGTCGGAGGCCTACACCGGTACTATGGATCGACCTGTAGTCAATGCTTCTTCTCTCGCCTCTAACCCTTTTGGGGGTTTTGGCCACTCACTCAGTTACAATGTTCAGACCATCCCCATGGCCACTAGTCCATTTTCTTATGGTATGCTAAGTTTCACTTCACAGTCTTCAATTTCCATCCCAATTCCTGGCCATAACACTAGCCTTGGACTTGGGGGCACCACACCTCCATACACTCTCTTTCCATTTGGTAGCTCTCATGTTCCCCAAGGGAATCCAAATGTAGGCAGTGTCCCCTTCCCTAACCCCAGGTCTAATCTTTCTACAGCTGGATGGAACAACCAAGATGGCAGACAAGTTCCGCCCTATATCCCTATCCCCTCGGTGTCGAATTCGATCAATACTTTTGGCATAACAAATCCACTTCAATCCTCTGGATTCCCACCTGGAGGAGGTCAGTCTTATTTCTTGGGCACCCCCCAACCTGGATCTAATCCAGTTGGGGGCAGTTTTAACAACCCTCAGTTTGGAGCTATTCCAACTGGGGGCACTTTTCATAACCCTTATCAGACCATTCATGCTGGAATGATGCCAAATCCATCTTTCAAGAATCCTCCAGAAGGAGGGTATTTTAATTCCAGAAAAGGTTCTGGTCCTTACAAGAACTCTGGATGGAACGCAGCTCCTAATACTCAATATTTTGTAGGAGGATGGGGTCATGTGTTGCAGCCCCGTATTCCCTTTCTGGCCACGCTTAATCTTCCAGATTTGTCTAAACTAATTAACGACCCAGTGAGTCATGATCCCACATGGCCCCCTATCCCCACCAAGCTTCCATCAGACATTCAAAAGTTTGAAGGTAAGAATGGCGAGGACCCTGGTGACCACGTCACTACTTTTCACCTCTGGTGCTCATCGAATTATTTGAATCATGATTCTATTAGATTATGATTGTTTCAGCGCACTCTGATCGGGATTGCATCACAATGGTATATTGAGCTACCTAGGGGAACATATGGGTCTTTCCAACAATTAGTGTTGGCCTTCCTTAACCACTTTCAACTACCCGTTCATTACGATGTTGGCCTTTAAATTTTGTCAACTTTACGTCAGGGTTCCGGTACTCATATTTCGGACCATATCCAGGAATGGCGTAGGCAAATATGGTTAGTTAAGACTCCAATACCCGTAACCTTTCTTTTAGAATGGTTTTAAAAATCTTTGCATGCTCCTATTTCAAAGGACGTTGCTACTTCCGGGGTCTTCAGCGAGGAAGAGGCCATTTTTAGAGCCCAACAATTCGATTTGATCTATGCCGAGTCAGGGATGTTATACTACCTTCTTCTTGATGCACCACGGTTGAATCATGATCCTAGACAGGGTCATGGGCCCCATGTTGATGGCATTGTGGGTTCCACCAATGTAAATTCCACAGACTTGGGAACAAAGTCTTTCAGAGGACCAGGTTCATTTGGATCCTCCAAACCCACCCAATCGATGGATGTACATTCTATGTAGTCCTCAAAAAACCCAAATGGTGACCAACAACCAGATGGGAATAAACGGAAATCTTGAAATAATCATAGAGGTGGGAAGAATAAACCCAAGGATAAGAATAATAATGGAAAAAAGAACGATAATGTTGGGGAGGGCATGAAAGAAAAGTGTAAGGTTAAGTTTCCTTGTAAAATTTGTACAAACGATCACCTTACACACTTATTCCCCAAATTTGTGGAAGCTGCAAGGCTTTTAAATCTTCTGCCCACTGTGCTAACAAATCCTTCTCCTCACAACCAGCACTTAGCCTCGAGTTCTTCGAATGCCGGAAATGATTCTGGTGGGGGTAAAAACCCATCATCACAAGATGACGATCGTGGTTTCATCAATATGGTTGGTGCAACAATCGATATAGCCACTCGCTCTCGAGATTATGGCTCTTCAAAAGCTAGTGCCAACCTAGAATCTCCTCCTCCACCCCCGGAGATGAATTTACAGATCGAGAAACCCGAGCCACCACCTCATATTTCGAAAGTAGTATTCAAGTGCTCTACCCATAACCCTAATGCTAAAGCCGCCCATAACTTCTCTATCATGGAGGATCTGGGCCAAACACCTTGTGCGATGTCTGATTTGGAGGTACTCCAGACGTGTCCATCATAGAGGAATGCCTTACTCTCTAACTTAGGATCTCTAGAACCTAGTGGCTCAAAGATCATCAAGTTCGATGTCACGGATGTGAAGCCTCGCTTACTTTACCATCTGGCTTTCCAAATCCACGTGGAGTATTCTAAATATACCATCAAATGAGCGGTCATTAATGAGGGTGTTGCCACTTGCGTGATGTATTGAACCTGTTGGAAAGATATCGGTTCTCCAGCCCTTTCAAATTCCTTCCACCCTCATCATATTCTCCCCTCCTTTCTAGTCCAGTTAGGTGGGAAGATGGTAGAAGTGGAAGTAGAGGTAGTTGATGCACCTCTTGATTATAACCTGTTACCAGGTAGAAATTGGACTTATGCTATGGTCGTCGTCGTATCATTTGTTTTCTGCATGCTTTGTTTTCCTCATCAAGGGGAGATTGTGACGATCAATCAGTTATCCATTGCGTACTCTAGTCCGAATGCATATGTTGGACTGTCGATCCCTGTGGTCGACAATTCTTAGCCGGCAACTGAGAATATCAGTGTCGGAATGTATTCTTCCCTCATGGGTACTTTTGACTTCTCAGTGCCGATTCACCACATTTACGCCATGTCCAGTACGCCTGCTTCGATAGAGAGGTCCATCCCTTTCCGCACTTCTTATTTCAGTGACCCTTGGACCCTACCTTCTCTGACTTTATCGATTGAATTTCAGTCGCATGATGGCATGGCTATGCCACTATCGACAACAGAGATCGCCTATCAATCTATCCTTGACTCTTCTGCTGACCCTGATCCAGTTCCCTTGCAGGCGGTCGAGGAAGATCCAGTTCCTAGGCCCATGTGGGCCACTTTGTTATCTTGTTCACATGAATTCTTGGATGAGACTTTCCCTTCGGATGAAGCCATCCTTGAAGCCATGAATGTTTCCGAGATACCTTGGGATGATATGCATCATTAGTCTTATTTTCTCCCAAGTCTTGAAAAAATTGAGCAAGATGATTTTAGATCTACCCTGAGTGAGATAGTCGGTCACGCCATAGTTCCACTTAATATGCATGACATTTATGCCGAAGGGAATATGGCAAGTATTTCTCCCACTGTCCATATCGATATCTCTCATACCCCTAGCAAGATTGAAAAAGTAAATATAGGTGCAGATTGTTCACCAGAGGAGACTCTGATCTACACCAACCTCTTCAAATAATTTTGAGACATATTCGTTTGGTTATATGAAGAGATGCCAGGGATCGACCCCCATATTGTCGAACATGAAATTAGGACTTACCTAGATGCTAAACCCGTTAGACAACATCTTAGAGTTGTTAATCCTAGGAAGGCCCCCGCTATTAAGTCAGAGGTAGAGAGGCTACTTATTGCAAGCTTTATCTACCCCATTCCCTTGATCGAATGGGTATCCAACCCCATTCCCATGAATAAAAAGCAAGGAACTATCCACATCTGTATGGACTTTCGCAACCTGAACAAGGCCTATCCTAAAGATAACTTCACCATGTTTTTTATCGATCAAATTCTCGCTGAGTGTGAAGGAAGTGAAATATTTTCTTTTATGGACGGATTTTCAGGCTATAACCAAATCTAGATCAAACCCAAAGACCAATTTAAGATGGAATTCATATGTCCTTGGGGCACGTTTGCATACCGAAAAATTCCTTTCGTCCTAAAAAATGCCGAAGAGACCTTCCAATGAGCCATGATTTTTTCTTTTCATGATCTCAAACTCATAGTCACAGCTTACCTCGATGATCTTGCTGCTCACTCTCGCAAGAGAATGGATCATGTTGTGCACCTTCAACTAGTTTTTGAAAGATGTCGCTACTATAGAATCTATCTCAACCTTCATAAATGCATCTTTTGTGTTAGATCTAGCCGTATCTTAGGATTCTTAGTCTCCGAGACAGGGATCATGGTAGATCCACTTAAGGTTGAGGCAATTCTTTAGTTTCCTCCCCCACGCACAATTAGATAGCTTGAAAGATAACTTTTTGTGTCGATTTATTGTGAATTATGCCAATATTACTAAAGGTTTCATGTGCCTATTAAATAAAGACACCTCATTTATCTAGGATGAGCGAGCCCAACAGTCTTTTGACACCTTAAAATAATCCTTAATATCGACCCCTCTGTTGAAATCTCTTGATTATAGTAGAGATTAGTTGTTGTATATCGCCACGTCTGAAGATACCATTGGTATGGTTCTAGTTCAAGAGGACGATGAGCTCCATGAGCACGTCATCTACTATCTCAGTCAAAATTTAGTCGATCCTAAATGAAATTGCTCACACGTTGAAAAACTAGGTTTGGCTGTCATCCACACAGTCCAATGTTTATGAAACTATATATTTCTTTGAAAAACTACTATGGTTTTCAATGTTAATCCATTTCAATACATTCCCACTACACGTATCATAGGAAGAAAACATAATAAATGGATTTCCATCCTACAAGAATTTGATCTCGACTTTGCTTCGACAAAGTCCAAGAAATCACTAGTTTTTGCAGATCTAATATCTGATTTCCCACAACTAGACGAACATGTTATTCATGTTGATTCATTCGCAGATGAGCACATTTTCCTGGTTTCATCATCCGACCCCTGGTATGGAGATATTGTTTTATACCTTCAAACCTTGAAGTTCACTCAACATCTCTCGCGAGATGATTGATGGCGTGTTCGATACCAAGCCAAAAAGTATACAATCGTCGGTGACACTTTGAATCGTCGAGGAATAGATAGCATATTATGTCATTTATTAACTCATGAAGAAGCTGAGTTAATCCTTAATGATTGCCACAAAGGGGCTTGTGCCGGTCATCTATCTGGGCTTGCAACAACCCAAAAAATCTTGTGAGCTGGTTACTTCTAGCCCACCATATTTAAAGATTGTATTGAAGCAGTTAAGAAGTGTCACCCCTGTTAGGTGTTCACTCAAAAAATGCACTCTCACCTAGCCCCTCTCCACCCATTCATTACCGTCGGTCCCTTCACTAAGTGGGGAATATATTTCATTGATTGCAAACCAACTTCGGCTGGGGGGAATCAACACATTATCATGGTTGTCGACTACTTCTCCAAGTGGGATGAAGCCATGCCTACCGTGAAATCCGATGGGAAGACTACTACTTTTTTCATATTCAACCAAATTATCACCCAGTTCGGTATAATGAGTGAGATTGTCAATGATCATGGCAGTCATTTTCAGAATGAAATGAAGATAGAACTAGCATCTAAAATGGTGTTTAAACATGATCACTCGTCTGCTTATTACCCCCAGGAAAATGGGCAAGTAGAGGCCGTCAATAAGTCTCCCAAGACCATTTTGCAAAAAATTGTCAGTTGGAGCAATTCCAACTGGCACATCATGTTATATCCCGCGCTTTGGGCATACTGAACCTTGGTTAAGACTACCACTGGTTTTTCTCCTTTTCAGTTAGTACACGGTGTGGAGTCGATACTTCCCGTTGAATGCAAAATCCCTTCTCTCAAATTGGCAGTTGAGCTCCTACCTAACACTTCGGATTTAGAGTGATTCCTAGTACACCTAGAGAGTCCTGATGCCTGGTACCGCTAGGGGCAGGCAAGTTTAAACCCATGTGGCATGGTCCTTATATCGTGCGATGTGTTCTAGAAAAAAGGTCCTATGAGTTGGAAGATTATGAAGGGAATAAATTGGCTGAGCCCAGAAATGGGCTCTACTTAAAAAAATATTACGCTTGAGCCCTAGGCTTGGGAGAAACCCTTTGTATACTAATGTAAATTTAGTGTATATACACTTTTTCCCCCTTTTTTGTCTTTGGCTTGCTTATCGAGTTTTCCGTTTTGTTGGCATATGTCAACGAAATATTTAGTCTACATAGGATTCGCAGACGGAGCCAGTCGTCATACACGGAACTTAGCTTCCGCCGCTTGGGTGATTTACTCATCTGAGGGTCTGTTGGTGTCTTCAGGTGGTATATTCCTAGGGCCATCCATGAATAATGTGGTCGAATATAGCGTCATTATAGAATTATTGCGCGATGCTATCTCACATGGTATTCGCTCTATAGAGGTGCGCTTGGATTATCAGTTAGTCATATGCTAGTTCAACGGTCATTACCATGTGCATGATCCGATGTTACTCCATCAATTTTTACTGGTACGTCTTTCAGAATGACAATTTGATTTTATTACATATTTTCATATTCCTAGAAGTTCTAATCATGTATCTGATGCTTGCGCTAATTATGTTTTGGATTGACATTTATCACATTTATAAAGCAAAGAAGACCATAAAAGAAATGTACACATTGTAAGATATAAGTATAGCCGAAGATCCTTTTTTTTTTATAATTCCAAAAAATATGATGTTTTATATTACAAAATTGGGGCTAAACCCCTCAAAAATACATATACATCTGATATACATGTCCTATGATATCTACGTCTATGGCGCCAGATGAGTCTCAATATAGCAAAACATGACTTTGGCGAGACGCCGGAAGAGTCGTACCCATGCCCTAGGTACACCGACAACCTGCCTCTGCATGGCTTCAGGTAGATCCTCCACCTGAACCATAGGAATCCTCTGCGTCAAACGCGACAGGATTCCCTGCTTCCCTGCACATTTTGAAGGACCACCTGCCCGGTGCCTCCGTCTGTGTCATAGGAATCCTTTGGCCATTGCAGACCCATGTCTGCAGCCACACAAGTATCGAGTTAATATTTAAAAACACCATCCAAAAAAATTATTTACCTATGGCGCCATAGGCGGCTCTTGGTGGAAGCAGCATATCAAGATCACCTCTGAAATCAATTCCCACGTGAAATCTGGTGAAAAGGTATTCTTTCTATCTCACGTCGTTGTTCTCAATTTAGTTTAATTGAATAATACAACCACTTGTGTACTTCAAAAGACCCTTTAAATGAATGATACAACTAGTTCTCTACTTCGAAATGCAACTCTCCCTTTAATTGATGTCGATAGAAGTTTACATATATTTTGAGATAGTAGCCATCTCGAGGGTTTCTCTAAATTTTACTCGATTTCTATATAATAAGAAGGGCTTTTAAGAATCACCTGAAGTCCAGGTAGTACAATAGAATAAAAAAACTATATTCATCAAATTTGGAGAATCCATATTCATCCACAACATCTTTTAATGAGTAAAAAAAACTAATTAATCGAAAGATTATTATAGGTGTTAAAGTTTATGATAAAACTATTGGGTTTAGGTTAAACTGTAATTGATTGAGATTGGTATGGAGTAAATGTTAATAAAGCAGGAATGACCAATAATCATAAAGAAAAGTAACACAGTTTTGTTGGTCTTGAATTATATCTGAAATTATTTTTGATTAGTAACAGGTGAAGTTTTGTTTACACATAATGATGTAGCTATACATTTAAATGTTTAAATAGTATTAATAAAAGCCAAACTAACTACATTTAAATGTCTAAATAGTATTAATACAATCCAAGCTAATAATTCTATGTAATGTACATTTTTTCTTACTTAACAAAACACAAAAAATAATACTCAAAAAATAAGGCTTGAATGGACTTAATATCAAATTTCTGCACAAATGGTTAGTGTCAATTAAGCAACACAGTTCAATTATATAGGTGAGCATGTAGTTGATAGAGATAAGGATTTAATAAATAAGTTTGGCTAGACTAAGCCAAAGTCTCTAGAAGAGACAATTAGAGCTCTTATCTATATTCATGATCAGCTTTCTAATTCATGGGTGAGTGCAAAATTTTGTGGCCGAAAAAGTGGGTTCCTAAACTTATAGGTTTGGAAGTGGTTGAACCACCACGAGGCATGCCAAGTATGTTTAGTGGAAGGAACGCGTGCATGTTCTTGTTAAACTTTTTAAAAGGGTCACGAACATGATTTGTGTTCATTCTGCACAAATTGCCCTCGCCACTCTTATTGAGCAAAGAGAGAGGATCAACAAAGGGAGGGTCTTGCCACTATGTAGAGGTATGTTTGATTATATTATTTTTAACCCAATTTATTCATTTCCAATTTAATCTTTTTCTTTGAAGAATCTAATTTTAAAAAAAAAATGTAATTTTGTATTTTAATTAAAAAACCAACCTAATTTACATGCCATGGATTTTAAATTGTAGCATATATAATATAATGAAACCCGAAGACAATGTAAAGGGCTTAAAAGAAAACCAATTAGATCAAAACCAAAACTCACCACAACCACCCAATGTAAACACTCAAATTGATAAGGGGTTGGTTATATTAATAACTGTTCAGGAACAATTAAACGAAACTAGAGAGCCTAACAAAGTCTCATTGGCCACTTATTTGGACATCAATGTGAAATCCATTACAAGTTCCCAAGCGAAATTGACCTCTATTTCTGATTATAGGGAAATAATGTATGAGTACTATAGCACTGGTTTGGAGAGAAACCAAGTCAAAGAAATGGGCATTTCAAAACAACAAATATTGTTTATTTTTAGGGATCCTAGAAATGGACGAGAACTACCATTGACTAAGAAACACATATCCATTGACTAGTGCATCCATCCCCAGATTGGTCAAAGCTGGATAGATAGGCGGCATATGGTATTTGATAAACCTTCCTGCAATAACAGAGATTTGCCCTTATATTTTATGAGAAAATTATGGGTTGAGTTTATTTTGGGTTAGAATTTCAACTACTTTGACATGGTGAACTTCAGGGGGTGGTTCAAGGGTCCACACATTACTAAGAGAATGCTAGGCACGTCCTTGTGTTTGGTCCTTATCCCCCGGGCAAAGGCCTAACCCCCCTACCCAAAATCCTCCTATTGCAAAGATCTTGCAACAAGTATAGCTAGCCATTTGATCATTGACTCATATCCTAGTGCAACACAATAGCTTTGTTGCACTGTCTTGGGAGGAGGTGCCTACTAGTGACATTGATAGAGGGGTTGGAGCTTCAACATGCACATGAGAGTATAGTGAGGAGAGGGCACATGGACATAAAAAATTTCCATGTGAACCTCACAGATGCTCGAGATACGGGAAGACATGCTATGAGCCTATAGATCCCATTGGAAAACATAGATTCGTGGAGGAGGTTAGTATCTTAACCCTTTATATGTTCTTCATTGTTATATATTTATTTTGTATTTTGTGTATCTATATTGATATTTTAATGTATGTTGTTTTTCAGTTGTAACGTCTCAGTAGTAGACCCTCTACGTCCATGGATGGATCAATTCCTAGCCCCACCAATAATGCAGCAGTAGAGGGATCATGTTCATTGGGTGCACCCCACACATATGTATGTATATCACATTTGATAAATTCACCATAGTCATTTATTTATTTTATGGCATCCTCAAATTTTTAATGTTCTCCCATTTCAACAAGATTTGGGACTAGGCGATGGCGGGGTGGGAAAGACAAGTCACCTACATCACAGGTATCATTATAGAGTAAAATATCGTATAATTCTCAAATTATTTCTTGTTTATGTTTTTTAATTTTACTATTTGGTACTAATAGTTCAATTTTATTAATATATATGCAAGTTGCAGATATATTTTCTAGCTATAGTACTATTGCACTCCCTAGACACCTAGACGTTGCTTCTGGGTTACCTTTCCCCAATCCTAGGGAGTTGAAATCACTTGTACATCCTATGAGAGTCCATTGTTTCCCACCCTCAACATTAGTCTTATTGCACGCATCCTCAGTGGATCCACATGCAAGGAACCCATCCATGCCACCTATATGTCACCCACCACTACCACCATTTCCATCGTCCCAATTGATTGAGACTTCCACGGTAGAGGTTGTCTCAGAGATGGTTGTACAACCTAGTGCTCCATCTACCAATGAATGTTCGTTGAGGCCTGAGATATTCATGGTGAGATAATGCATTGGTTATAATTTTTATGTTTCATGAATTTGATGTTATGCATATTTATTTAATTTTCTTGACTTGATCCTTGTAACTTATGGAGGGTGGCATCACATGGAGATTTGGGTTGCGAAGGAGGGTAACAACTTCATGAATGACAAGAACATATGTGGTGAGTTATCTTAAGTTAAACTACAAAGTATCATTTTGTGTGTCTATGAATTCATTGACACTACAAGGAAAAGACCCTCTAATGGAGGTTTTCTCGGACACCCCTATTAAAATAGCCCAAAAATCCATTTATAGTAGAGGATTCTAGCAGAGGAAAGAAGACGAAGGTTTTAGAGGATGTTTTTGTACGGTGTGTTTATAAATATATAATGGACCGATACATTTTATACAATTGATGCACCAATGCCTGCAAAACTAACATACCATAGTAGGGTTATTTCAAACAAAAAAAAATACTCTGGTGCACTAAAAAAATAGTGACGCACCGGGTGCACAGTTGATCTAAAAAATTTCTCACCGTGGAAACTATTATTTTAATTTTTTTTTATATACGGTGATGTGTTACTTAAATAATTTCATCAGTGCAGAGGATTGCTCCCAAACAATGGAGCACCTTGGTAACGTTTTCAAAAATAATACTCTGGTGCACTACATAAATAACGATGCACTGGTGTGGATAGTTATTTAGAGCATTGTGAAAGAGTTAAATTAAAAAAAAATACCAACCATATTCCTAATCATGATATTTTTTTAAAAAGAGCATCTAGTGCACTTGTTAAAACTAGGTGCACGAGTGCCTCTAATATTAGAGCACATAGTGACATAGTTAAATAAAACCATTTACACAAAATTGTGGGATTATTTCAAAACAGATATGTCGATGCGCTCTGTAGTATACTTACGCACCGGGGGGCACTGTTCCTCTAGAGGGAGAACCATGTTAGGGTTTTGTTTTTCAAATAACCGGTGCCCTATGTAACACACGACGCACCAGTGTGTTAGACAATATATACGTCAGTGTGCTCGATAGTAACAAAACGCATGGTGTGCACCTCTTTTGGGTTATTTGTAAAAGAATATTATCTAGTGTGCTATGTAATATTGTAGAACCAGTGCATTCAGTCATCGAGCGCACCGAAATAGGGTTTAATAAAAAAAACATTATCGACTGTAAAATTCATTTTTACCATTTTTAGTGTTGTAGAGCTCAAAAGCATCGGTGCCAATTTTGAATTTCTGAAGAACCCTTCCATTAGTGCTTTTCTTGCCTGCCTTCCTTTATTCGGTTGTTGTGTGCATGGATTTCAAATTTTTCCAAATGGAGGACAAATTTGGTATTTTTGACTACGTGCCAACCATGCCTTCTCAACGACAAAATTTCCAGGTAATATCTTTGTTTCTTTATAACTTAGGTTTTGAGTGGATTAAAATTTAAAATTCAATTAATGTTTCACTGTTTAAAAATAAATAAAAATTATGCATGGTGTGTTCGAGACATTCGGTTGGCACTGCGGTCGGTGCCCCCTGTAAATTTATAGGGTGCACAACAACATAATGTTAAATTCCTTAGTGATGCATAGGTAAAGAGGAATGCACTAACATATCCATTTATCGACACACTGCGTAAAAGTATTTAGCTATTTGGTGGTGCGTCTCAGTACCTCTAACGCATCGGTCTATTATGGTAAATGATGCACCACACGAATCAACTATATTATTTTGTGCGGTGCATAATAAGTGTGCACATCGATGCATTCATGTTTACAAACACACCATTTTAAAAAATTGGCATTTTGTCACGATGCGCCTTATAAATTCTCTGTGTGCACGGTTAGCGGTGTGAGACGAATGAATTGAACTCACCGCTCGAAACAATTAGATAAAAAAATTGCAAAGTTTTGTATTCGTCAATTTTAAAAAATGGTGGGGTAGTGTGTTTCCGTTATCGAAATGCACTAGTGCATTTAAGGAACATGAGCACACCACCTTAACTAATTTAAAAAAAAGTTTTACGATGCGTTAGGATTTTAATTTGTTTTTATTTTAAGTGGTGTGTAGGGTGGTCGTAATGCACCGGTAGGGTGATGCATCAATGTTAAAAAGTTGGCGGGTGGTGCATCTCTGTTACCTACATGCACCAAGGCATATAAGGAACGTATATGCACCGCCTTAACTATATATATATATATATATATATATATTTTTTTTTTTTTTTACAGTGCATTAGGATTTTTATTTTTTTTTATTTTAAGTGGTACTCAAGATAATCGTAATGCACCACAACATGGGTTTACCTGACCACACCGGTGGTAGGGTTATACAATGCACTGCATAACATAATATAATTTTTTTTATATAGTGCGTTATTTTTCACTCGCTCACCATTGGCGGTGATCACAGGTTATGTACACAAAACACGCGGTGCTTGACTAATTTTCAAGCGCACCGATTATGAAATTTACTTATTTTTTGAAGGAAGACATTTTTCCGTATTTATAAACAAATTTATCCTTTAGTATATATATTTTTCATGTTTTATGTATGAGTGAGGATGAAGTATTTCATATGTTCATCATGCAGAGACGTGAGTGGAGAGAGAAGTCGCAATTGAGGGTGGACCTATACAATGTTGTATGGGAATGGGAGGGGAGGGAGAGGGATTTGTACCCTCACCTTATTACTGTAGTGACTCATGTTCTCTCGAGGACTGTATACCTCCTTAAGTACTATGAGGAGGATACATCTATTAAGGGGCACGTTGGTATGTTGTTGCATCTGATCTGTTGATGGCATGTCTATCGACAAGATTTCCATGTGGGCCCAGATCAGTGGTACCATCCCCTTGAGGAGGATATTTACTTTATCACTCCGCTATCCAGCAGAATGGAGGATTTTCCCTAGTTCCCAGATGTCCCACTAGGTGCTGCAGCTGAGAGTTAGCCCATGTAATCTCATGGATATATTTGGGTTGATGTACTATCCCCAACTGATTTTCAGGTGTCAGGTGGGCAGTTGCAAATCGCTTCTTTCGGTGAAAACGAGGTTAGGTGCCTCTCACTGTTACTGACGACCATAATACACTTTACCAGTGATGGGAATCAAATTATTTACCCTCTTTTGTATTGTGTTGATTCATTGGTACAAATTCCATGGTGTATTAGATGGTCTGCCATTTTTTTGAGGTAGTTTTGTATAGCGCTAGACAAATGTTGTGCTATGATGTGTGGGAGGTCGAACTTTCCTTTTCCCTTAGAGTTGTTTTGATTATTTTTTGAGAGGTTTCCGGAGACAAGGACTACTTTTGTCCATAAAATTAATAGGACGAGGACTCATGTGTGTATGCACATGTGGCGGGAGATGATGCACAAAAGGGTCAAGCCAGAGTTTCAAGTAGGATTTCCCTAGATGCAATGGGCTACTTCGAAGTGAGGCGGATCACATGTTTGTTATGGTGTTGTGTCCTTATATGGGTTTGGATTGGAGAGGATATATTAACATCCTCTTCACACCAAATGAGCCACCAGATGATAGAGGTAATATTAGTGTTTTATTTAAATTAATATAGTTTCATTTTATTTTCTTACTTAATTAGAATAAAATTAATTCTAACACATTTTTTAACTTGTTTTATTAAAGTGTTTAATGAGAATGTGTAGTTATTGTTGTGTACTATATATTTTGCAGATATTGAAACTTTCATTGGGTATGTTCCTCCTCCCCCAACAGATGACGATGAGGAGATGATTCTTGAGGCTGCAACATGTCAGTCTCCTCAAGCGCGTATACCTGGTGGCATGCATCATAGGACATATACACGATTCATATTGGATTTGGGAGACCGACTTTGTGCACTTTTGACTGAGGTGGGAGTCCACCCTGTGCTGATGTGAGATATCAGGGAAGATCCTATTATCTTTGAGCTTTGGTGAGAGATTTTGCATGATTTTATGAATCTTATGCATCATATCGTCGGAGCTACTAGGATACTAGTAGAAAGGAGGTATCTTGATGATAGGAACAACTCACCCTCCAATACAACTCATTCATCCAATACCCCATCGATTGATGAGAGTGGTCGTGATCCCTCTCCACAAATCCTCCTCCTCCTTCACCTCACCCAGATCATGAGAAGGAAACACATATTCCTCCTCCTCCTCTTTCACCTCAC
>SNQJ01S0120468.1:10752-37928 GCA_010110895.2 Picea sitchensis | reverse complement strand
ATGTTGATGTGTATATTGTTAGGTCATGTTATATATGTTTTTTAAATGTGATTGATAAATGTGTATGTTATAACAGTGTTCATTAGATGTGAATTTTTCCTGTTGAACATGATTATTTACTTAATTAATTTATATGTCGATGTTGATGTGTACATTTTTAGGTTATGTTAGATATGTTTGTTAAATGTGCTTGATAAATGTTCATGTTAAATGATGTTTGTTAGATGTGTGTAATGATGATGTTAGACAATTCTTGTGTTTTGTTAGATGTCATCACAACGATGATGCCCTCTTAGATTATTAGATTTGTGTGCTAGCTAATTAATGATGTTTATATATGCTAAAGATATATATAATTAATTAGATGATGTTAGCGAATTTAAATGTGTATTTTTAATGATGTTTATGTTTGTTAGATGGTTGTCTTCATGATGTTTATTTTTATTAAATAATATTTATTATAGATTATGTATTTGTGAACTTATATCAAAATCTTATATATGAAACATAAAGAAATAATTTAAATAAAAATGCAAAGATATTTTTATAAATTACAAAGTTCAATATGGTTGAAACTATAATTGTAAAATTACCTAAAACATTTTTCTATTGCATAGATAGTTCATATATATTCATTCTAACAAAATTATTTTTCAAAAAACAAATTAGATATGCATAAATGTTATTTTCCAATGTACTAATTACTCTTTTCTAATAGACTCTTCTACACTAAAAATTGTTATTATAAAAAGTTATGACCTCCAATGATAAACATTCTATTGGCCCTAAAATATTATGGATGCAAATTAATATTCCTATTGTTATTTTTGTCAGTATTTTGTAAGTTGATTGCTATCAAATTTTAAATTACTTCATTAATTGTGGTTTTACTCAACATTGGGGGCATAATTTTATAAATATTTCCAAAAGCAATGATAAAATTATGTAAACTAACAAACATTTTAGCTAAAAACCAAATCATCACAAAATCATGTTAGATATTTAATTTTTAAATTATAAATTACAATATTTGTTAAACATCTTACTTTTAAATATACAAAATACATGACCATAAATTCAATTTTTGAATCATCATGTTAACATATCATATAAAAGATTGTACTATTAAACATGCATATCAACCATATTATTACTTCTAATATCAACATAGATTATTAGGATAAATAAGAAACTATGTAAATTAAAATATTACCATTCAATATCTAAACATGTTGCCAACTATAAAAATATTATATGTGGTTGCATATATATAAAATAAAATAAAATAAATTAAATAGCTCATGCATGGTTTAAAATATCCACAACTCAAATGCTCAAAAAAGGAATTACAATGTAAATCTTAAAATTATTTCCCTAAGAGATATCAAGATCAAATTCATATCACTAATAAAAGTGTTTAGGGTAAGGGGATCACTAATAAATGGATAAATGTCACCTTCTATAAACATAATAATTCTAAGTACACCATTGTTACTATGTGTAATATCCTCAAATTTTAGAATATTAAATTCTAAGTAAACTTTGTAATAAATTTTTTGTTTATGGAAAATTTGGATTTGGAAATTATTTGCCATTTATGGAAAAATCAAATTTGGAATTTTTGTTGTTGTAGTTAACTGTTTGATGACTATTGGGAAAATATCTGACTTTCCCAACTAAACTCTTTTATTTTGACACATGTGAAAGACAAAATTTTAATAAATTAAATGTTGGATGAAAAATGGAATAGCCAAGTTAAAAATAGTTGACCATGACTCCATGAGTGGGGAACGGGTTTGGGTTACCTCAAGGATGATTTTTAAAAGTGGAAAATGTGGAATTTGACCACTAGAAACCCTTAAAAAGAAAGGATTTGTAAAGCTGTGAATTTCCCAAGGAGGGAAGGAAAGACCTAGTCACAAGAATGCATATAAAAACAACATATGGAGGAGGCAAGACACTGCTCAATATGTTGGGGAAAAGAAACTATTTGTTGTTATGAGCACTATTAGTGTGAGGCAAAGGAATTTATGATCTAAGGATGTTTAGAAAAGAAACTATTTGTTGTTATGGGAACTGTTAGTGTGAGGCAAAGGGTTTTCTGATCTATGGATGGTGCTATAGCTAAGGAGGACCATTGAGTTTTCCCTTATGGACTCATGGTCAGGATAGGGGGTGAAAAGGGATAGTGAAATTGGTTGTTCTGTTCTATGGTTGGGTGGAACATGGTTGCTCCATTTGTATTCCAGCATCAGGTTTCAGATATGTATCTTGGCTTGCATTCCTTGTCAATGTTATGTTTATGATTTTTATTTGTTAGGAATATGATGGCTTAGTATAGTTAAAGGATATTGGATATATTGTTTATTTGAAATGTGATGGTGGTACATACATATTGAATTTCCATTTAAATGTGTACGTACAAAATTACCATAGAGAATAGATAGAATGAATAACAGTCTGAATACATTCTTCATTACCACAGAAATATAGTGATGAATTCAAAGTATCTTGCAAAAGAAAACCATTGCATTCAATCGATCATTGTTCAAATATTACAGTTGGAGTACCATAGATCAAAGACTCCACAACCTCTTGTATTTTAAACAGAGTTCTAAGAAGTATAAAAAAAGTCTTTTTTAACCGAAGTGATGTGCGCATAGACTAGAACTCGAATACCTTTCGAGCAAGATGTTTCCTTCATCTGATTACCTCAATTTGCACAACCTGCAAAAGACGAAAAAATGAGGGTTTAGTAAACTATGTTAGAATTTAATGGAAATCAAACATTAGAATAAGCCAAGGACAAAACTTAGCTTGAGTTCTACTTTAGATCAATGGTTAGTGTTAACTTCGGCCTTCAACGCTTTGGGTGATTTCTGATGTTAGAAATTATTTTTCCCTTAAGTACATACTCCCAAAGTGATGTAACTTGTTGACATCATTGCTAACTTGGCATTGGCTGTGTTTGGAAGCTCAAGAGGTATAGAGGTTCAAGAACGATTGTAGAGAAAAGAGATTGTAGTAACTGTGGGTTTGGAACTGCAAGGTTTGAAGTTAGGTCGTGGGATCTATTCAACAGAAAGAGGATCCTTCACAACCATCAAATATGGAGAAACGTGCATGCAGATTAAACCCTAATTATTTCGTACTTCGTGACTTCGACAAATTTTATGTGTGATAGAGTAGAAAGGGTCGAAGCTCGAAGTTCCGAAGTCACGAAGAGGATCTACATCGTAGATCTGTGGGGGGGAAATGTTTACCATTGGATTTGAACAAGGATGGATCAGAACCATAGGGTTAAGACAAGAGCAGAAGGTAAGAAAGTTTGGTAGTTCGACGTTTGGGAGAAACGAGGTATGTTAAGGTGAAATATCTCAAAGCCCAAAGTCCCGAAGTTACATGGCCTGTTGATGTCACTAGGGATGACGTGGAAACATGGGATGTGTGCCCCATGCATGTGATTTAACAACCTTTCTAAGATAGAAATGTAGTTAGAGCATGAGATATGTCATCCCCCTAGGGATGATTTTAGGGGCTAAATTTTGCTCATGGGCTAATTTTCCTTGGTTTTTCCAAAAATGAGATTCACTATTTTAAAAATGATTCGCCCAAATTCTATAGGATAAAATTATTTTATCTTAAAAATCACCAAAAGTTTATAAAAAATATACAAAATACTTAGAAATTTGAATATTTTTTAAAAAATATCGCCAAACATTTATAGTTAACATATGAAGGATTAGTAATATTCGCCAAGGTTTCTACATTTTAAAATAAATTTCCATCCTTAAAATCATCCCTGTCCCCCTGATTGGGCCGCATGTCAGCTTCATGTGTCTTTCCACGTGGTGCTCCGGGTGGTGGAACAAGGTAGTTAAACTTGGCGAAGAATTTAGCTAGATCATGGCTACTTTAAACTTTGATCATGATCTATCAAGATCAATGGCTGAGAGGCATTGTGAAGATCAAAGTTGTGCGATAAATAATTCCACAGGGTGGTCCCACAATCCAAACCACAATTTTCCAGAAGGGGTACGTGTCAACGTGGGTACAACTGCAAAACGATCGATGGCTTAATCCAAAATCGCCAACCCTTGTCCCTGCAATTTGAAAAGTACTAAATTTGATGTGACATTTTCAGTATTTAATAGTTCAAGCATGGAGACCGTGGTCCCTAGTGGACGTGTGGCACCTGATCCCAAGGTATGGAGACTTGGTACTCCGAAGGAATTGTGTTGCAGTTGCATTGAGTCAAGAACTCCCAGATATCAGAGTTAATCTCGACCATTGATCGAGAGAAGGTAGGTGGCAATCGATACCACAATCTGGAGACCAAGAACTCCAAAAGGTTGGAGAGTATGGACAACCTAGAACTTTGAAATCTAGAGTTCCGTAATAAATCCCAACCATCGGTTGTTGAGGAATTCATGGACCGTTGATAGACCCCACTTCGCAAAGTTCGCCAATTTGGAGTTAAGGAGGAATAAGGCACAAAGTAGCAATATCTTCCGAAGCCGAAGTTCCGGAGCCCCAAAGATTTCAAGGCTCCGGATAAGCACCTATCTGATAGCACTGGTCACAACCCATGGTAACATGCAATTGAGGGATGAAGAAAAAGGGCTAGTTCCAGAAAACTGTGTTAAAGAAGGAAAAATGGGTTAGGAAGGAAGCTTGTGGGTTTCGTCTGGTTCAAACCCCTTTATTGTCGAGTTATGTTACCAGTCGAGTAGGGTTGCGAACAATGTTGTTATGGTATATGTTCACTACACTATGATAAATTCATATGTTGTTATGGTATCCATATGATATCCTCTATGATAAACGATATATATTATTATGGTTAGTGTTATTGTTGTAGATAGTCTATATTAAAGTATATATTTATAGTCTATATTGTTTATCAGATCTAGGAGAGTTATGTAGAAGTAGACAATATATGATTAATGATAGTATATTACACAATGTATTATGGATAACATGTCTTGACATAGACATGGTGGCTATTCTAAGGGCCATGACAGTCATGGTCGCATTTTTCTTCAATTAAAACTAAGCGTATGATTCCAATCCAATAACGACGATAACTCTGATATGCATACAATAAAAGAATAAAGATATATTTAATTGGATTATCTTTGTGTTGCAATCAATGTTTGAGAGTCAAGGAACTCTAATGTACCCTAACAATTATTTTTTATTTGGGAAATTTGGGGTACATTACATATGGTATCAGAGTCGAAGGTTACAACACTTAGAGATCAAGGAAATGCCAAATTAATTTAATTCTTTTATTTTTGTTGAATAAAAACTAACAAATATGTTTATTGTTACAAAAAAAAATATTATTGGTCTGTTGTGATAATGTCAACTGAGAATGAAGAAGAAATCAGACCTGAAGAGAATCCTAATCAAGGAATTCCTAAAGAACCAGGGCATACAACGAAGATTCTAGATTTACAATTACTTTAGTAATATGAAAGTCAAAATGACCATTTACAACTTGAAGGGAAAAATAAGTATCGAGTGGCAAGACCTGAAATTGGCTAAGGGATTGAAAGAGAAACAAATGGAATGGTCAGATTTTAAGAAATATTTCAAGAAAAACTATTTGTCATCTATTATGAAAGAAAGACTAAGGAATTCTACAAGCTAATACTCGAAAAAATGACCATGGATGATCTGATAAATAAATTTCTAGAACTATTGAGATTTTTACCATACATTAAGGAAGAAAAAGTAAATATACAATGATTCTTAAGTTGTCTACCACAGTTGTAAAAGACATAATTGAATTTGACAATCCCAAGTCTTTAAATGAAGTGTTTAGAAAGGATCAGATGTTCTATGATCAATACAAGTATACGTCTGAAATTCCCAAGGCATGGAAGGACAAGAAACATGACATAATGAATCAGTGAAAGAAAGGGTTCCAACCAACCCCTTTCTGAAATATGGAAAAAACTTTCCAAAAGAAGGAATATAATTCCAACACCTAGATTTCTCAAGGGAGGAGGTAGGCTAGTTAACTTGGGAGTCAAGAAAGTTGGGGACAACCCCAAAGAACCATTGAAGTGTTGGGAGTGTGGAGAACCTCACTTGAAGAGAAATTGTCCACGCTTAATTTCCACGACAAGAACTATAGTCCATAACCTGCAAGAAGCTTCGACAGTAGGAGACTTGGGTAGAATCATGCATAGAATTAATGGAGTTGTGGATGGAAGGAAAGTTGATCATCAATCCATTATCATGGAGGTTGAAGGTAAAATTCATGATAACCACATTTCCATATTAATTGACCCAGGAGCTAGTCTGAGTTATGTTAAACATGGTTTAGTCAAATTAAACAAGATGAAGAAAGTAAACCATGATAAGTCTTGGTTAGTACAGTTAGCAACAGGGACCAAGAGGAAGGTAACAAATTTAATTCTTGAATGTGAACTCAGCATAGACGGTCAAAGTACAAAGTTAGATTTGAACATTTTACCTTTAGGATCTTATGATTTAATCATTGGAATGGAATGGTTAGAGAAATATAATGTAATTTTAAACTGTTATGGAAATTCACTCTTTTATAGACACAAAAACAACACAGTTAGGACAATACAAGGGATTGGAAAACCAATTTCAGTTAGGCAGATATTAGCCATGCAGTTTAAGAAATGTATGAACAAAGGTTGCCAAGTTTATGCTATTGAGGTAACTAATCTCTTAGAAAAGGAAAACAAACCCGGTCTATATGACTTCGTAGTCCTACATGGGTTTAAAGATAGTTAAAATTGGTGAAGAAGGTAGCTAGATAGGGGCTACTTTAAACTTTGATCATGATCTATCAATATCGATGGTCATGAAGCATTGCGGAGATTGAAGTTTCATGAAAGATAATTCTATAGGGAGGTCCCGCAATCCAAACAACGGTTTCCCAGAAGTGGTACGTGTCAGCGTGGGGACAATTGCAGAACGATCGATGGGTTACTCAAAAATCACCACCCCATGTCCCCACAATTTGAAAGGTACTAAATTTGATGTGACATTTTCAGTATTTATTAGTTCAAGAACGAAGACCGTTGACCCCAATAGACGTGTGGAGCCTAATCCCAAGGTCCAGAGACTTGGTACTCTTGAGAAATCGTGTTGCAGTTGCATTGAGTCGAGAACTCTTGGAGACCAGATTTAATATCAATCTTTGATCAGGAGAAGGTACGTGGCAATCGATACCATAATCCGAAGACTGAGCACTCTGAAAGGTTGGAGAGGATGGACAACCTAGAACTTTCGAAGCCGGAGTTCTGTAATAAATCCCAACCGTGGGTTGTTGACAAAGTTGTGGACCGTTGATTCACCCCACTTAGCAAAGTTCACCAATTCGGTGTTCGAGAGGAATACGGCAAAATATATCAAGAGCTTCCTGAAGCCAAAGTTTCGGAGCCTTGAAGCTCTCAAGGCTCTCAAGGATCCAGATAAGCACCTATATGATATCACTGGGTCACAGTCTATGGTCACATACAATTGAGGGATGAAGAAAAAGGGATGGTTCCTGAAAACTGTGTTAAAGAAGGTAAAAGGGGTTAGGAAGGAAGCTCGTGGATTTCGTCTAGTTCGAACCCATTTATTTTTGAGTTATGTTACCAGTCGGGTAGGGTTGCTAACAATGTTGTTATGGTATATGTTCTCTACAATATGCTAAATTCATACATTGTTATGGTATCCATATGATAGCCTATATGAGAAATGATATATATCGTTATGGTTAGTGTTATTGTTTCGAATAGTTGTTATAGCAAGATTTGCCTCACCATTTCTATCGGTCACAGAGGGCCTTTTTTCCATTTTCCTATGCAGACTTATCAACCCCTTTTTTGATAAATCCAAAGACAAAACATAAATTTTTCCACATATACGCTCCCTAACTTCTTTGCAAGATGCGTATATGCTTGATGCTCCACTACAGTCGTGTGTATACGCTTGATGTCCCACTACAAGAGGCGTATATACGCCCTTTTCTCTTGAACAAGAGTGTATAACACTTCTCCCTTACTTGTTTGCTTGGTTTAGGGACTATTAGGGAGGTTTTGAGGATCACTGAGCCTTCTTGGGTCTCTGTGGTGCCTGTTGATATTATCTGGGATGACAGGAAACCTTTTTGGAGTTGAATTTTTGGGCATCATATTTCTCTTTGTTTTCCATTTTTTATTTGTCCTTGGTAGTTGGGATGTCTAATTAGCTAGTTGGTATTATGCTCGAGTGATTTCTTTTATACACAGTAGAAGTTATATATCAAGTCGCTTATCAGTCCATGCATTTTCGTTTTAAATACATTGAAAATACAAAACAAATAGGCATTTTGCATTGGTTGGTATTGTTTTCTTTGAACCTTTACCATTAGATTAGCACATTTAGAGAAAGATTGCATTTTACTTCTGAGTTGCAGAATTAAAATTGAAGATTGCACTATTTTTATTTATCATATCATTCACTGAAAAGTTAAAGTTAGGCTTTGAATTATATCTATTTTTATTCTTATGCAGATTCATAACACCATAAGTTTCATTTCCATACCTCTTTGAGTAATCATGGCCAATAAAATTTATGCTTTAAACTAAAATTGATTAGTCGCGATTTTATTTTTAGGGTGCACAAACTAGCCTAGGATTTAGTGCCTTGGAATAGGATTTTGTGAGTAAACTTCTCCAAGGAAATTAAATCAACTTATGTGTTTGAGATAGGGAGTTGAGAAATTCGTTGTATAATTGGTAATATTAGGAGGCTCCGCTCACACCGGAGTTAATCAAGAGGTCATGCTAAGTTAGTTGAATGGATAACCCCTAGATACTCACCTAGCATCAGAGATATTTCTATGGATTTATTCATATTTGGGGATCTTGCTAGTGCCCATACCTCTGTGAGAGGTGGTACTTTCAAGGTTTCGAGATTTGCTACCCTGCCCATACGGTGATCTGGACTTACGACTTCTCGCCTTTGCATCGGTTATACAATGGTTTATTAGTTGCTTGACTTAGGTTTCTCATAGGTTACTTGTAGAGGTTATTCTACTTGTATCCTGAGTCAGATAGGGGTCGGACAACACACAACCTTTATGGAGCACTACCTCTCCAGGGGGGTCTTACCGACTGGCTGCTAAACCTACGAGGGCCCTTATAACTGAATCTATTACCTCCAAACTTTAGCAGGGAGTCTTAGGTCCCTCCTAGATGAGGCATACCTTCTTTAGCGAGGGAGGCCACTCAACCACTTTAGCCTATTTGCATGCATATTGGCCGTTTGAATTTTTGGTATGCTCTTTGATTACTAGTCGGACTTAGGATATATTTTTATTTGTTGAGAGTCATAATCCTTCGTGGAGTCAGACCATCTTCCTCGCAGGTCCCTTCGGTTGTTACAGTTACCATCGATTTTCGAGTTGTTTCCTTCTAGAAGGTGTAGAGTTGTCAAGAGTGGTACACACACATCCACTTTTCAGACTTGTGATCCCACAAAGATGACTACTAAGTCTACTCTTCAGAACATCGGGAGTTCATCAACTCCTAATACCACTATATTTAATTTCACTCCTTTGACACCTACAACCGCTACAGTTGCAGTGTCGGAGGCCTACACCGGTACTATGGCTCGACCCGTAGTCAATGCTTCGTCTCTCACCTCTAACAATTTTGGGGGTTTTGGCCACTCACCGAGTTACAATGTTTAGACCATCCCCATGGCTACTAGTCTATTTTCTTATGGTATGCCAAGTTTCACTTCGTAGTCTTCGACTTCCATCCCAATTTCTAGCCATAACACTAGCCTTGGACTTGGGGGCACCACACCTCCATACACTCTCTTTCCATTTGGTAGCTCTCATGTTCCCCAAGTGAATCCTAATGTAGGAAGTGTCCCCTTCCCTAACCCCGGGTCTAATCCTTCTATGACTGGATGGAACAACCAAGCTGGCGGACAAGTTCCACCCTATATCCCTATCCCCTTAGTGTCGAATTCGACCAATAATTTTGGCATAATGAATCCACTTCAATATTCTGGATTCCCACCCAGAGGAGGTCAGTCTTATGTATTGGGCACCCCCCAACCTGGATCTAATCTAGTTGGGGGAATTTTTAAAAACCCTCAGTTTGGAGCTAATCCAACTAGGGGAAATTTTCATAACCCTTATCAGAACATTCCAGCTGGAATGATGCCCAATCCATATTTCACAAATCCTCCCGAAGGAGGGTATTTTAATTCCGGACAAGGTTCTAGTCCTTACNACCCTCAGTTTGGAGCTAATCCAACTAGGGGAAATTTTCATAACCCTTATCAGAACATTCCAGCTGGAATGATGCCCAATCCATATTTCACAAATCCTCCCGAAGGAGGGTATTTTAATTCCGGACAAGGTTCTAGTCCTTACCAGAACTTTGGATGGAACACAACTCCTAATACTCAATCTTTTGTAGGAGGATGGGGTCTGGTGTCGCAGCCCTATATTCCCTTTATGGCCACGCTTAATCTGCCAAATTTGTCTAAACTAATGAATGATCCGGTGAGTCATGATCCCACATGGCCCGCTGTCCCCACCAAGCTTCCATTAAACATTCCAAAGTTTGAAGGTAAGAATGGCGAGGACCCTGGTGACCACGTCACTACTTTTCACCTCTAATGCTTATCGAATTCTTTGAATCATGATTCTATTAGATTACGATTGGTTCAGCGCACTCTTATCGGGATTGCATCATAATGGTATATTGAGATACCTAGGGGAACATATGGGTCTTTCCAACAATTAGTACTAGCCTTCCTTAACCACTTTCAACTACCCATTCATTACGATGTTGGCCTTGAACTTTTGTCAACTTTACGCCAGGGTTCTGGTACTCATATTTCGGACCATATCCAGGAATGGCGTAGGCGAAGACAGTTAGTTAAGACTCCCATACCCCTGGCCTTTCTTTTAGAATGATTTTTAAAATATTTGTACACTCCTATTTCAAAGGACGTTGCCACTTCCGGGGTCTTCAGTGAGGAAGAGGCCATTTTTAGAGCCCAGCAATTCTATTTGATCTATGCCCAGTTGGGGATGTTATACCATCTTCTTCCTGATGCACCACAGTCGACTCATGATCCTAGACAGGGTCCTGTGCCCCATGCCAATGGCATTGTGGGTTCCACCAATGTAAAGTCTGCATACTTGCCAAAAACGTCTATCGGAGGACCAGCTTCATCTGGATCCTCCAAACCCACCCAATCGACAGATGTACATTCTGTGTAGTCATCGAAAAACCCAAATGGTGACCAACAACCAGATGGGAATAAATGGAAAGCTCGAAATAATCATAGAGGTGGGAAGAATAAAACCAAGGACAAGAATAATAATGGAAAAAAGAATGATAATGTTGGGGAGGGCACGAAAGAAAAGTGTAAGGTTAAGTTTCCTTGTAAAATTTGTACAAACGATCACCTTACACACTTATGCCCCAAACTTTTGGAAGCTGCGAGGCTTTTAAATCTTCCACCCACTGTGCTAACAAATCCTTTTTCTCACAACCAACACTTAGCCTCAAGTTCTTTGAATGCCAGTAATGCATCTGGTGGGGGTCAAAACCCATCATCGCAAGATGACGACTGTGTTTGCATCAATATGGTATGCGCAAAAATCGATATAGCCACTCTCTCTCAAGATTACGGCTCTTCAAAAGCTAGTGCCAGCCTAGAAGCTCCTCCTCCACCCCCGGAGACGAATTTACAGATCGAGAAACTAGAGCCACCACCTCATATTCCGAAAGTAGTATTCAAGCGCTCTACCCATAACCCTAATGCTAAAGCCGCCCATAACTGCTCTATCATTGAGGATCTGGGCCAAACACCTTGCATGATGTCTGCTTTGGAGGTACTCCAGACATGTCCATCACAGAGGAATTCCTTACTCTCTAACTTAGGATCTCTAGAACCTAGTGTCTCAAAGATCATCAAGTTCAATGTCATGGATGTGAAGCCCCCCTTACCTTATCATGTGGCTTTCCAAATCCATGTGGAGTATTCTAAATATACCATCAAATGAGCGGTCATTGATGAGGGTGCTTCCACTTGCGCGATGTCCTTAACATGTTGGAAAGATATCGGTTCTCCAACCCTTTCAAATTAATTGACCATGTTGACCGCATTCGACGGTCATTCCTTCCGCCCTCATCATATTCTCCCCTCCTTTCCGGTCCAGTTAGTTGGGAAGACGGTAGAAGTGGAAGTAGAGGTAGTTGATGCACCTCTTGATTATAACCTATTACTAGGTCACAATTGGACTTATGCTATGCTTGTCATCGTATCATCTGTTTTCTACACGCTTTGTTTTCCTCATCAAGGGGAGATTGTGACAATCAATCAGTTATCCTTTGTGTACTGTAGTCTGAATTCATATGTTGAACCATCGATCTTTGTGGTTGACAATTCTCAGTCGGCAACTGAGAAAATTGGTGTCGTAATGTATTCTTCCCTCATGGGTACTTTCGACTTCTCGAAGCCGATTCACCACATTTACACCATATCCTGTATGCCCGCTTCAGTAGATAGGTCCATCCCTTTCCACACTTCATATTTCAGTGACCCTTGGACCCTACCTTCTCTGACTTTATCGATTGAATTTCAGTCGCATGCTGGCATGGCTATGCCACTATTGACAACAGAGATCACCTATCAAGCTATCCTTGACTCTTCTTCCGACCCCGATCCAGTTCCCTCGCAGATGGTAGAGGAAGATCCAGTTGCTAGGCCCGTATGGGCCACTTCGTTATCTTGTTAACATGACTTCTTGTATGAGACTTTCCCTTCGGATTAAGCCATCCTTGAAGCCGTGAATTTTTCTGAGAGGCCTTGGGATGATATGCATCATTGGTCTTATTTTCTACCAAGTCTTGAAAACATTGAGCAAGATGATTTTAGATCTACCCTAATTGAGATAGTCGGTCACGCCATAGTTCCACTTGATACACATGACATTTACACCGAAGGGAATATGGCGAGTATTTCTTCCACCGTTCAGATCGATATCTCTCGTACCCCTGGCAAGAATGAAAATGTAAATATAGGTGAATATTGTTCGCCAGAGGAGACTCTGATCTACACCAACCTCATCAAATAATTTCGAGACATATTCACTTGGTCATATGAAGAGATGTCAGGGATCGACCCCTATATTGTCGAACATGAGATTAGGACTTACCCATATGCTAAACCCATTCAACAACATCTTAGAGTTGTTAATCCTAGGAAGGCCCCCGCTGTTAAGGTAGAGGTAGAGAAGCTACTTAATGCAAGCTTTATCTTCCCGATTCCCTTGATCGAATGGGTATCCAACCCCATTCCCATGAATAAAAAGCAAGGAACCATCCGCGTGTGTATGGAATTTCGCAACCTGAACAAGGCCTATCCTAATGATAAATTCCCCATGCGTTTCATTGATCATATTCTCGATGAGTGTGCAGGAAGTGAAATATTTTCTTTTATGGACGGATTTTCAGGGTATAACCAAATCCAGATCAAACCCAAAGACCAACATAAGATGGAATTCATATGTCCTTGGGGCACGTTTGCCTACCGAAAAATGAATTTCAGCCTAAAAAATGCCGGAGTGACCTTCCAATGAGCCATGCATTTCACTTTTCATGATCTCGAAGTCATAGTCAAATCTTACCTCGATGATCTTGCTGCTCACTGTCGTAAGAGAATGGATCATGTTTTGCACCTTCGATTGGTTTTTGAAAGATTTCGCTACTATAGAATCTATCTCAACCCTCATAAATGCATCTTTTGCGTTAGATCTAGCTGTCTCTTAGGATTCTTAGTCTCTAAGACAAGGATCATGGTAGATCCACTTAAGGTTGAGGCAATTCTTCAGTTGCCTCCCCCACGTACAATTAGATAGCTTCAAGGTTTACAGGGGAAAGATAACTCTTTGTGTCGATTTATTGTGAATTATGCCAATATTACTAAGGGTTTCATGTGCCTATTAAATAAAGACACCCCGTTTATCTAGGATGAGTGAGCCCAACATTCTTTTGACGCCTTAAATAAATCCTTAATATAAGCCCCTCTGTTGAAATCTCTTGATTACAGTAGAGATTACTTGTTGTATATCGCCGCATTTGAAGACACCATTGGTATGGTTCTAGTTCAAGAGGATGATGAGCTCTGCAAGCAAGCCATCTACTATCTAAGTCAAAATTTAGTCGGTCCTGAATGAAATTACTCACACGTTGAAAATCTAGCTTTGGTTTTCGTCCATGCAGTCTAACGTTTATGACACTATATATTGCTTTGCAAAACTACTGTGGTTGTTGATGTTAATCCATTTCAATACGTCCTCACTAGATGTATCATAGGTAGAAAATATAATAAATGGATTGTCATCCTACAATAATTTGATCTCGACTTTGCTTCGACCAAGTCCAAAAAATCACTAGTTTTTGCAGATCTAATATCTGATTTCCTGCGACTAGACGAAGATGTTATTCATGTCGATTCATTCTCAGATGAACACATTTTCCTTGTTTTGTCATCCGACCCCTAATATGGAGATATTTTTTTATACCTTCAAACCTTGAAGTTCGCTCAGCATCTCTCGCAAGATGATTGACGGCGAGTTCGATACCAAGCCAAAAAGTATACAATTGTTGGTGACACTTTGAATCGTCGAGGAATAGACAACATCTTACATCGTTTCTTAACTCATGAAGAAGCTGATTTAATCCTTAATGATTGCCACAAAGTGGATTCTGGAAGTCATTTATCTGGGCTTGCGACAACCCAAAAAATCTTGCGAGTCGGTTACTTCTGGCCCACCATATTTAAAGATTGTATTGAAGAAGTTAAGAAATGTCACCTCTGCTGGGTTTTCACTCAAAAAATGTTCTCACACCCTGCCCCTCTCCACCCAGTCATTACCGTCGGTCCTTTCACTAAGTGGGGAATATATTTCATTGATTGCAAACCAACTTCGACTGGGGGGAATCAACACATTATCGTGGCTATTGACTACTTCTCCAAGTGGGTCGAAGCCATGCCTACCGTGAAATTCGATGGGAAGACTGCAACTTTTTTGCTATTCAACCAAATTATCACCCAGTTAGGTATCCTTAGTGAGATTGTCACTGATCATGGCAGTCATTTTCAGAATGAAATGATGATAGAACTAGCATCTAAAATGGGGTTTATACATGATCACTCGTCTGCTTACTACCCCCAGGAAAATGGGCAAGTAGAGGATGTCAATAAGTCTCTCAATACCATTTTGCAAAAAATTGTTAGTCGGAGCAATTCCAACTGGCACATCATGTTATATCCTGCACTTTGGGCATACTCAACCTTGGTTAAGACTACCACCAGTTTTTCACCTTTTCAATTAGTACATGGTGTGGATTCGATACTTCCCGTTGAATGCAAAATCCCTTCTCTCAAATTGGTAGTTGAGCTCCTACCTAACACTTCGGATTTAGAGTGATGCCTGGTACACCTAGAGAGTCTTGATGCCTGGTACCGCTAGGGGCAGGCAAGTTTAAACCCATGTGGCATGGTCCTTATATCATGAGATGTGTTCTAGAAAAAGGAGCCTACGAGTTGGAAGATTCTGAAGGGAATAAATTGGCTGAGCCCAAAAATGGGCTCTACTTAAAAAAATATTACGCTTGAGCCCTAGGCTTGGGAGAAACCCTGTGTATACTAATGTAAATTTAGTGTATACACACTTTTTCCCCCTTTTTTGTCTTTGTATTTCTTATCGATTTTTCCCTTTTGTTGGCAGATGTCAACGAAATATTTAGTCTACAAAGGATTCTCAGACGGAGCCAGTCATAATACACAGAACTTAGCTTCCACCGCTTGGGTGATTTACTCATCCAAGGATCTGCTGGTGTATTCAGGTGGCATATGCCTAGGGCCATCCATGAATAATGTGGTCGAATATAGTGTCGTTATAGAATTATTGCGTGATGCTATCTCACATGGTATTCGCTCTATAGAGGTGCACCTGGATTATCAGTTAGTCATACATCGTTTAAACGGTCATGATCGTGTGCGTGATCCGATGTTACTCCATCAATTCCTACGGGTACATATTTCATAACGACAATTTGATTTTATTACATATTTTGACATTCCTAGAAGTTCTAATCATGTATTTGATGTCTGCGCTAATTATGTTTTGGATTGACATTTATCACATTTATAAAGCAAAGAAGACCATAAAATCAATGTACACATTGTAAGATATAAGTACAGCCGAAGATACTTTTTTTTATTTCCAAAAAATATGGTGTTTTATATTACAAAATTGGGGCTGAACCCCTCAAAAATACATATACATTCGATATACATGTCCTATGATATCTACGTCTGTGGCACCGTATGATTCTCAAGATAGAAAAACATGACTTTGGTGAGACGTTGGAAGAGTCATACCCATGCTCTAGGTGCATCGACAACCTGCCTCTTCTTGGATTCAGGTAGATCCTCCACCTGAACCATAGGAATCCTCTGCGTAAAATGCGACAGGTTTCCTTGCACGTTCTAAAGGACTCTCTCCATCTCTCCTCCCACTTCCTCATCTTCCTGGTGCCTCCACCCGTGTCATAGGAATCCCTCTGGCCATTGCAGACCCATGTCTGCAGCCACACAAGTATCGAGTTAATATTTAAAAAAAAAAAAATTCTTTTAAAATACAAAAATACAAAAAATAAAATATATAAAAAACATTGTTTACCTATGACACCATAGGCGGCTCCTAGTGGAAGCGACATATCAAGATCACCTCTGAAATAAATTCTTGCATATGGATAGTCGTCCATAGCTATGATTTGTCTCCCCCACCAGAAGAAAAAATCATCATTGTAGGGTGTCACCACCCTACCTCCCCCCTGCCGCCTCATGAACTCAACCCATCGCACCATAGCTAGATCATGTGGCCCTCTAGGAATGATCTCCACTCTAAGTCCCAGGCTTGGGATCTTCTAAAAAAAAAATCTACAAAGGATAGAGGCAAACCCAAAGTTTCTCTTTTCCCCCTACTTGCACTCTATCAACTGACCTTTCATGTTGGTCAGCAGTGAGGTACACCAATCGTACACAGTAGGTCTCACACACTCTAGTGCATAAAACATAAGCAGTCTCAATTCTTGATGTAGTGAGGCCGACCCTATAATCCTGGTAAGATTGAGCACAATAATCTTTATGCTGAGGTTACCTATAGCCCAGATAGGGATTTGACTTCCCACCATGGGAGTCCCTACAACACAGTGGGCCTCGATGTATTCTTCGACCTTCATCCCACTTCCGGCTCCATGTGACTTAAGGTCCTTGACCTCTCCTCAGCGTGAAATTCCTGTCAAGAAGTAGATGTCCTCTACATCGATCCTTAATGGTTTCTCATCAAGGATAAAGCTCTCACTATCTGTATCCCAATAACCCACCAACATTTCCAATAACGTCACTTGGGCCCTCATTCGTTTAAGATCCCAAAACTTGTATCGACCACATATTTTCAATGCCACTTGAGCCACCAGATCCCTTTCCACTTCTACATCTACCTCCTCATCCTCTCTCTCCCTCCACTCCAACACCATCCTGCAAAAACCAAATCAATTTTTGAGTTAAAAACTATTTTTTTGCCATTTTGCGCACATATACGTGGTTTGTCCAGGAACAATCATGGGTAGGGCCTGATATACGCCCCCTTTAGTTCACACGGAGGCATATATATGGTCGTATATGCGACATATTAGCAGAAACCCGTGTATACGAAAAAACACAATTTGCACCTTTAAAAACTAAAAACATGGAGCCCAATTCAAAATTGTAAACCATGGAATTTGAAGAGGATGGGATGAAGAGTTACCTGGACCAGATGGCTTGCAATTCCATTACCTATTGCTCCCGCGATCGTTGTTTGAATTCTGGAGGTATGTTAGTCTAAATTGCACTATTTTGGGTGAAAATGAAAATGACATAGTAAATTGTGATTTTATTACTATTTATAAAACACTTTTACCGATTTGATATAGTTTTATGCTATTATTTTTTCCAATGGACTAATTCAAAAATGGTTTTAAGCTGGTTTTTGTAGTTTCGACTCAATTTTCTTACAGATTTCAATGTCATGGTTGGTCATTCATATCCTCAGGTAGGTATATTCATAACCTATCATATAGGATAGGTATTCACTACATCGTACAGTTTTACATTATCCTTCAATTACCACTTTTTATGCCTTAGGTACGAACCCATTTATTGTGACACATTAACCTCCATCTACTATCATAGCATCATTAATAAATGGTAGAGACTTACCAAACATGGGTACCCTAGTTAGAACCTCTTTTCATTTGGCATCCATGCTAAGATTTTCCTTAGGACTAGGAGTCCATTATAATTTGACACATGAATTTACAATGTGCCTCATTTCTCATTCATGTACATGCGGCCTTATCACCCACAGACTCCCAGAACACAAGTCTTAGTTAAGCTCTTTTCTGACTCGCTATCAAAAATGGAAAATATCACCGAGTGAACTTGTCTTATTCACACTCGTAAATTGGATTTGAAAAGACGTCTATTTGGCACAAGTTTACCCCTTTTTCACACCAAGTAGACTAAAAGATATAAAAAAGGACATTTTTTGGCGTTAAATTGTGATTGCATCTCATGCCCTTGCTTGCAATATTGAACCTTTAGCCGGTTCGTGCTTTAAGTTATAAACCATGGCCCAAGCAGTTTGCATCCTCAACCAAGCAGAGCCTTGTCTATATCCTTCACAATTTGACACCCTATACCCTAGAGGGAACATCACCCCGAGTTTCCATCTCTCACATTCATTTCCTTGCATTGAGCATAGGTACGTTCCATTGCTGGAACTAGTTTTTCTTACTTGCGACACTCATTCCCTCCTCTGTATCATAGCATTCAATTGTTATGAAAAAACAAAAAATATGGGTGAGAAGGGAGTACTATATTGTAATTGGTATCAGTCATGTCGCCTTTGAACAGAGCACAAAGTTATTGAGTCCTTGCGTCATCATAATTTTGGGTTTAGCATGGCCTTAGGAAGTTGATCTCGTTACATAATTTTCTCTACCGACTGGTTAATCTTCCAACCACTATAGAGAACATTATGGATGCCTCCTGCATGTAATTGTCAAATAATTAAGTCTATGCTACCAAAGTCCACCATATGTCTCATGCTCTTGTTCAAATGAAGTTTATCAACCTGTGTCGGCCACTCCTCAGAAATATTGACTTCACATGTCATCCATACCCTCAGTTTGTCTCAGAATCACATGATACTTTGGTCTTATGATGCACCTTGTCGCTACTTTCATCATTGGTAGGTCACTCTGAACCCAACAATCAACATTTCACCGTGGATTGTTGACTGGGTGGTTTCCCTTGTGTTCGACAGTAAGACATCTATTCAGACTTTGAGATTTGTGTAGTGTCTTAGATGCCATTAGCCTTATTGGTGGTTTCCTTACCTTTGTCAACAATTTTCATCATTGGTTTCTATTCAGAGGGTCATTTTCATGTACCACATGCATTTGGCACACGCGAAAGATGCACATGGTTGTTGGTTTGTGAACATCTTCTTCATCTGATATCCACCAAATCATGAAGCTCCTGCTTTGCTCCTCTTGCTGAATGATGAGAGATTCCTTAATTCTCTCCTTTCAGCAGGTCTCTTTCCGTTGACTTCAACTCATGTATTCTGGATACGAGACTTAGAGTTTTATGAGTACCTTGAGGTTTGTAGTCATTAGTGGAAGGCTCTCTTGCCATTGACAGATGGGAATACATCAATGTTTCCCGATCAATGGATCTCTCAAATGTTCGACACCAAATTCTTGATTCACATTTGTAGAGATGTACTCGGTGCCTTGATACCTACTTTCATCATTGGTAGGTTGTCTCACGTTTGTTAACGGTATACCTCAATGACAGGTAATCAAATGATGTCTCATCATGTTCGACCTCAACTCATTTATTCGCATGATGTAGACTTGCACCATTGGCGGATTGTATTGAAGACTTGAAGACATCACTTTGTAGACATAGATTTCTTGAGCTATTGCTTCCATTTCATTGGACCAGTACCTATTTGACTTCAGCGATCATGGGAGATTAGATTGTACTCCATGGTATATAGATATCTTCAGATTGATTTTGAGATTGGTTTCACTGAGCCTTGTTCGTAACTATGACAACTATTGGCATGTAACCACATTTATATTTTCCTACTCATGGCCATGGACACTTGTTGGTATATGTTCCACATGGATCTGCATTTTATTCTTGGCAACCATGTATGCAAAGGAATTACATAGTGTAATGAGCAACTGCGTTCGTCCAGCTGGTTCTCTACCACTCCACTTCTAGGTTATTTATAATGTATTTCGGCCATCACAGATACTCCTCTGATCTCACACATTAGGGGGCATCTGTTATAAAAATATTTGCCTCACCATTGTTATCTGTCCGAGAGGGCCTTTTTTCCATTTTCCTATGAAAACTTATCAACCCCTTTTTGATAAATCCAGAGCCAAAACATGTACGCTCCCTAAGTACTTTGCAAGATGCGTATACGCTTGATGCTCCACTACAACTCACATATATAAGGACTTGTGCCAGAAAATACAAAATGAGGTCGGGTTTACATGTCACGACAGAAGATATCTGATCTTTGGCCTTCCATATAATGGAAATGTTCCAAATCGGCCCTTCAGTTGCATTCGAGAGGCTATAAGATCACAATTTCGAGATATGGAAAAAGAAAGAGAAAGCATTCAACTTTGAGAGCAAAGTTACTTTGGAGAAATTACTTCATATTGAGTCTGCATCCCTTTGTCCCTCAAGTCTGAACACAGTGTTCAACTCCCAAGCTCTTCCCTTATTGTCAAGAGAATATCTTTATCGTTTTTCTATGAGCTTGCCTTTGGTGGAGGATTGAAGTGGTGGAGACCCAGTTGGAAGGAACTTGGTTTCTTGGTTTCGAACCATGCCGACACAGAAGTCTGTAATGCTGATACTTTTGTTGATCAATTATTAATAGAAATACTCCTTTCTCGTCCAATCAATATCTTGCGAATATATGATTATTATCGATGGGCATGTTTGTAATGTTTATTAATGGATTGTGCTATCTGATGTGCTAACTCATTTTATATATTGTCACTATATACTCGCATTGCTTGTTTGTTGAGAACTTCTTGCAGGTGTAAGGCTTTGGGTCAAAGTGCTTAATGGTGGAACGACATCAAACGATTGGATCGAGGTAGGCTTCTTCCTCGTATTGCACATTAGTTTATATAGCACATGTTGGAATTGAGTTGATTTCTGCAGTCATACTTGTCTATTGTGGTTTACCCTTGGCCATAGAGAGTTTTTCCCTTGTAACAATAGTCTATATGACAACCTATAGTTATAGTCTATATTGTTTATCGGATCTAGGAGAGTTATGTATAAGTAGACAATATATGATTAATGATAGTCTATTACGCAATGTATTATGAATAACATGTCTTGACATAGACATGGTGGTTATTCTAAGGGCCATGACAATCCTGGTTGCATTTTTCTTCAATAACAAATAAGTGTATGATTCCAATCGAGTAACGACAGTAACTCTGCTATGCATACAATAAACTAATAAAGATATACTTAATTGGATTATCTTGGTGTTGCGATCAATGTTGGAGAGTCAAGGACCTTTAATGTCCCCTAACAAAAAAAAAATATTTGGGAAATTTGGGGTACATTACGCTATGCTCTTTTATAGGTCTCAATGCTTCTATAAAATTTTGGTAGAGGGTCAAACATCTAAAATATTGAGGCCTTTTTGAACATGATAATAATTCTTATGACTTTATCATGATAGTAATTATTGAAATTTTATATAATTAATCATGCAACGACATATGAATATGTTCAAATAAAAATATAAAATTATCTTTCAATCAATCGTTCCATGCAATCACAAATAATTTGAAAGAAAAACACATTAAGCATCAAACATAATGTTAACCGACTAAAATTGTTCAAAGATTTGTTATAATTAACTTCACATTTCCTCTGTCAAAAGATGAATAAAAAACAATATAATTAGTGAAACAAAGATAACAAAAATATACAAACAATATTAATGATGAAATAAAACATGTACATATCACTCTTTGTTGTCATCACCCTCATTGTTGGCATGATAACACCGTTTTTCTCATAAATATGTTTTGATCTAGGATTGTGTCTTAATACAAACCACCAATCCCTATCCAACACATATGGGTAAAAAAACACTTGGTTGCAGTGTTTTGGGAAAACATAAGGCTCCTTAGCTTCATCGCACATCTTTCTATAGTTTATATATATCATCGCACTATCATGATCTTCCTTTACATTATTCCAATCAAAGGTTTCCCACCACTTGCACCTAAAAATAATGCATTGGAAAGAAGAGAAGTCCACTCGAATGATCTCTTGTATCTTTTCAACATAAACTAATGTCCCTCGTATTAGGTTTTGATAGTGGTGGATAGCAAAACTATATTGGTCAAAATCAACTTCCACTCCATAGTATTGTATCATGCATCCATCATCGGCATCCTCAGTGCAAAAATGATGTCCATATTCCCACATAGATGGGAACAAATGCACCTATAAAAAAGTGAAAAAATCACAATGGCATGTGTCTAATATGCCGACCAATAAAATATAAAATATAGATGTTACAATTCAAAGGTGCATTATGAAGTTAAAATTGTACACAAAGAGATTATTACCAAGTTGTTGCACCCAATATCTATGTTTTGTGCATCCTCTTCAGCACGCAGGTAACGACCAGATGCAACATATTTATCTCTAACTTGGTCAACAACCCAACTATTGGGGCATGCCATTGGAAAATTTTATTTTAAATGATTATGATAATGAATTCTTCCACCATTCAATCATCTAAATTATGTCATGTCACTGTCCCATTTCCTCCTCTTTTGTTCGTACAATGTGAACCACGACTGTGTTTCCTCCAAATTGTAAAGAATGAATTTATTGATGGCATCAATTTCTGAATTCATTGATGTATATATATATTCATGAAATAAAACCGAAAAATAGTACATATCATATCAAAAAATACATTATGAAGTTTAGTGTGAATAGTTACTGTGTATAAATTTGACAAACGATAAGTTACTTACTATTTATGAAGCTCCCTTTTCCATTTATTTGGAGAAGATCCCCTTCTCTTTTGTCTTAATCCCTTTCATCGTCCCAAATCAATGCACTTGGTGAGTTGTCAATCTTCTTGATGTACTCACTGACATAATATAAAGACTCATATGATATGTACCCCTCTACCATAGAACCCTCCTATTTTTCCCTTTGTCAAACAAATCCTTTCAATTTCTTCATGTACCTCTCTAAGAAGAAAATCCAATGACATCAGAGCACTCTGACTAATTCAATCTCATATACTAAGTGAATTATATTATGACCTGCAAGTCCATGAAACTAGTCGGCAATTCCTTCTCAATCATACAAACAATCTCACATATCTCTTGATGCCACCGTGGAATGCTAGCCATATGAATCTCCTTTGATGTAATCCAACGTAAAAATGAAAGTAATTTAGATATGGCACATCGTAGGTCATGGGGAATGTCATGGTTCACACACCCACACATGAGCAAAGGATAATGACACTACAAAGTAAACACATATAAAATTAATTATGTTTTATCCCATGGCATGAACTTATAAAAAAAATACTAAAATCATGTTTTTGACATATGTACTCTTAGAAGGCTCAAATGGTCATGTGATTTTAACCATGAAAAATGGTCATCCACAGTGAAATTTCACCATACTGAAGACCCATATAAAGAAGGAACCTTCACACCCAGTATAACTTCATTTTCCTAAGAAAAATAAGCTTTCTTCAATATCCATGAGACATCACCTTCATTGAAAGACCAAGAGGGACCAACCTCTCATCTACTTTATTTTCTTGAAATGTGTTTCTTTTAACTTTTTGAAGAAACATGATCTCTCCTAACAACCAATGTGTCACTTTCTTTTGATGATATCTTCCTCCATAAATAATATGAAACATTTTTAAATATATGTATGGGATCTTGTAAGTGGAAATATTAATATGCTCCCAATATGGGATCTCATAAAAGACATATTTCATTTTCATCTCAATGGGAAATTCCTCAACATAGGTGTCGAAGAGTTATAAATCATCGAACACAAGCTCCCCATTTGAATCGATCATTTTTGTAATCTCCTTCTCCTCTCTTTCATATGCTCTAATCCATTCTGCTGGTGTCATTGTTGTAGGCATTTGGGTTTTCTCTGGTTTACCATTGAAAGTGGATGTTTCTCTTCTGTAAGGGTGTTGTTATGGGAGGAATACCTTGGAGCAGTCGTACACTAGCTTTCGTAGGTGGTTGGACCACCTAGCCTTTAGAGAAGGTCAAAAACACTTACATCGATGATATCCTTTTGTTACAATACCTGTGAAATTATTAATGTATACAAATCATGTTAGCGACAAATATCAAAACAATCGCAACGAATTAAATATGTCAAAAAATATTGTTACGTCTATAAACTAATCAATAAACATGTTATTTTCTAGAGAAAACTCATAATCCTTGATAATCATGTGTGGTTTAATCACATATTCCATACAACATAAAACTCCTCTCTATTGTGATGTGTATTTATACATCGTATACATGTATTCCTTCCCATAATTCCTTCAATTCATCTACCAATGCTTGTAGGTAGACAACCATATTCTTCACTTTTCTTCTACCATGGACTATAAAAGACAACATAACATGTTCATTCTTCACGAACAACCATGGGTGGATATTTTTATTGATCACTACTACGGGAAAAACAAAATAGTTGGTGTTTTGGAGGGAATATGGGTTAACGCCATCCATGGCTATGTTAAGTCGTAGACTTCATACTTCATCCTTGAATTTTTTGGGCCATGTATCCTCTATATGATTCATGGCTATTGAATCTATTGGGATTCACATAACCCCTGATCCACTTATGTGGAAGGCATCACATCCTTGCAACATATCTAATTCTTTGAAAGGAAATAACTTTTGAATCCTTGGGATTATAAGCATGTGCCCCAATATATTATGAGGAGGACTATGTGATTTACCATTTTTATTTTATTTATGATATCTATCATGCCCACATTTCAGACATATCTCTTTGTTTTCATATTCTCCTCTATATAGAATATAATCATTTAGACATGCATGATATAATATGTACTCAACACCCAATATTTTCAACATCCACTTTGCCTCTTCGCAGCTACCGGGAAAGACATTATCACTCGAAAGAACCTTATCTTTGAATAACCTGCATTTAATGGGAAATAGAAGTGTACAATGTCATTTACAGTTCATAAAATCGATCGTTTTTAATGTTGATTGTGTGACACGATTTCTCAAACTATAAGGGACTTAATGATGGTCAATTACCTCAATATTGTCAAGAAACATGCATTTTATATGCCAAACATTTCTTTCAAGTTGTACAGTAACATTGTTGTCCCCAACTGGGTAGACTTTGACCGGCTAGGTCCAAAGAAAGAGGTGGTGGAAGCAGATATCATACTTTCGAATAAGGTATCATTGATATGATCATCATCCCCTCATTCATCATTATAGAATGCATCTAACAACATTGTCTCCATGGAAGTTGTATCCCGTAAATAATCATCCATACCAACCTCTATTTCATTGACTCCATTTCTAACTTGTGAAGAACTACTATTGTTGTAGTCATTCCTAATTGGGGAATCTGAACATAATGGGAATTGAATAGGTGGTTGATTCAACCATTCTTGGTATGCTTCCTCTCTGAGTTGTTCTCTTATTGCATACTTCTCTCAATTTGAGATTGTAGTGGGGTGCAACGGAAGTTGATAGGTAGTTTGTTCATCATCATAATCCTAATTTCAAAAATATTGAACATTAATAGATCAATGATATTAGTAAGAAAAATGCAATTGGTTTGTTCAAATCACATTATAACTAACATTAATTATTACCGTTGTTGACCTAGAATTGCGGCTGGAAGGTGACATGTTACTATTGACAACATAAAGTGGTTGTCCATTTTCATCTACCAACTACTTGCGGTATGTTTCTCCTTATAAGAGCTTTCAATTTTTTTGAATTGGTATAATATTATATACATTTTAACTCGATTATAAATCATGATCCTACAAATTTGGATACATTTTTATTCAGATTGACAAGGATAAAAGAATTAATTCAATTAGATAATCGAAATATAAATAAAATATCAACTTATTGGAGATGGAAAGGGAGAACTCCATGATGGACTTTGAACAATATGGAAGAAGCTAGAATTTGAAGAATTGACCATTTGATATTATAATCTTTTCTCCCTGTATTTGAGCAAAATCAACAATAAAATTTTATGAATAAGGCGACTTTAAGAGGAAAATGTATACTATGGAGTATTGCAAGTCATGTGGATGCATCCTAAAATATAATCTAGGATGTACTTTGAGAAATATGGAATAAGCTAGAATTTGAAGATTTGGCCATTTGATATTATAAGTTTTTCTCCCTGCATTTGAGCAAAATCAATAATAACGTTTTAAGAATAAGGTGACTTTAAGAGGAAAATATATACTATGGAGTATTGCAAGTCATGTGGATGCATCCTAAAATATAATTTAAGATGAATATACTATTTTGTGTGCAAATACAAATCCATATAACTTTGAAAGCATATAATGGTGTGCTTATTTAAAAAACACGCACTGCTGTGTATATGACAATATAAAGCATCAGGGCATTTAGTTACGAGTCACACCAATTCGTAAATAAATAAAAAAGAATTATACGGTATCGGTTCTACAAAACTTTTAATCACACCAGTGCATTGTATACAAAAACACACCAGTTCATTATATTAATAGACACACTGGGTTTTCGAAAAACTAACAAAAAAACTGCAACTTTGTTTTTTTTACAATTGAAAAATGAGGGGGAATTTAAAAGCTAATTTCATAAATTCATTTAAATAGTAAAAATCTATTCATTGTTTCATTATTTTATCAAAATTTACAGTGGCGATATTTG
>SNQJ01S0120468.1:0-10742 GCA_010110895.2 Picea sitchensis | reverse complement strand
TTATATTAATAGACACACTGGGTTTTCGAAAAACTAACAAAAAAACTGCAACTTTGTTTTTTTTACAATTGAAAAATGAGGGGGAATTTAAAAGCTAATTTCATAAATTCATTTAAATAGTAAAAATCTATTCATTGTTTCATTATTTTATCAAAATTTACAGTGGCGATATTTGTAAGAGAGTCATATCAAAGAGCAATGTGGAGTAGCAGAATACTTTGGAACAACAAGATTATTCATAAGATCAGAATTTGAAGGTTATGGTGATTCATTTAAAACCATTTTCATAAAATATTTCATGTGTATTAAGTTATTCAATATTTTATTATTTTTCCAAAATTTATGGGGGAGATATTTGTAAGAGATACATACAATGAAGCACTATGGAGCAACATATCAATACTTTGGAACATGAGAATTATTCAGAAGATTAGAATTTGAAAGGTATTGTGATTCATTAAAAACCCTTTTGGAGCAACAAAATTATTTATAAAATCAAAATTTGAAGGGTTTTGTGATTCACTCAAAACCTTGCATAGTAAAAGTTTTAAATTTTACTATTGATTTTAATTTATTTTTTTTACAATTTGTATCTCTTTTTAGATTTATTTAAAACTCAAACAAACAAAAAAAAAATCATACTTACCTTAAACCCTTTCTTTTTCTTGTTTATGTGTTTGCAAAATTTTACCTTAGGGCTTAACTCCCTCTATCACTTCATAATTACATTTTTTCATTTTAGACATTTTACATTGAATGGATTTATGTTTCCATATAAAAGATGTCTAACATGTTATGCATCAGATCCAAACCCTCTCAGTCCTGTCACATTTAAAAAAAAAATTGTTCTGGGTTATCAATGTGTCGAATTGAATCTAACACATCGATGTGCTTTCAGATAAAACGCATCGGTAATGTTGTAACATAATTAAAAAAATTCATTCATCAATGTGTAATTTTATTTGTTCATGGTATTTTTATTTTTATTTTCTATTGGATAGATGCCGATAATTGTACATATTGCACCATTGTAATTTATAGTTTTTAAAAAATATATTTTTGATATCGGTGTGTTTCATATATGGAACGCATCCTTGCTTTTGTATTATGAAAGTGCACCAGAATTTTGTTTTTGTAGAAAATTATGTGATTTTCTTATAAAATTTATTTAATAACTTGTGTATTGAATGTTACATATATATATTGATAAACAAATGTGTGAGAATAGTTCAAGTAGCAAAAATTATGATCGACACAATGATAACACATCCAAAAAGGAAAAAAAATGCAAGTTCTTTGTAAATTCTATACAAAATTAATATGTTTGAACTATATGTAAGTTTAACTAATATGTGCCATAAAATGAGGAATCTTGATAAGATTCTTTGTGATCTAAGTGCAAAAGAGCGTAAAAGCTTGATGTAAAAATTGTGAAAGAAAGAATGAGTTGAATGAACAAATTATATTCAATATGAGTTTTTTTTTTTTAATTTCCATTAATAATATACTTAAAAATATTAGATAACATGTTTCAAACAATCTATTAATTCGCATATGTTTAATTTTCTACAGGGACCAACAACAAAGGAACAAAATGTTGTCCTAAGAAAATAAAAATTATAGAAAAAGTAAATGATGATGAATTGGTCCTTAGTTCATATCGACTGGTGTTGGAGGTTAATGAAAGGGAAGGAAACTTTTACAAAACTATTTGGATATAGTGGAATGAACTTATAGATGTATTTTCCACTTACAATATAGAAACCAATCCAATTATTCCAAGGACCAGGTTATATCTAAACTACAGGAAGCATTTCCAGATAAATGGTCAATGAGACTTGTCATACTTGCGATAGAAAAACCATACAACAACAAAAAAAAATCATTCAAAAATTGATATTCCTAAAAATGATTTTCTAGGATATGTATATATTACTACAAAATTTTTCTTTATTAATATAAATTTTGTTATATTTAGTTTTCATATATCAATATAAAAACAATTTTTTGCCATGCTACATTTTTTTAGGAAGATTATGAAAATCCCAAAGGTTCAACGAGATGATATCCAAAATATGTCAGTAGGAATGTCAAAAAAAGTGTACAAGGAGATGGTAAAATAAATGGACATAATTGCATCACAGGAGGATCCATCTCAACAACAATGTTTTTCAAATGTATGAAATCATTGAAAATTTTTATTAGGTACATATAAATAAATAATTTAGCATTAAATATTAATTTTCAATTATTTTCTTGCAGAAAAAAAAAACAAAATGGAACCCATTCAACACATAAAATAGGAGGACAAGGAAGAAAATGGTTGATAGAAAAGTTTGTGAGTAATTGTTATTTCCTTATAGCATTAACTTAAAATTTCATTTTTGTAAATTTTAATTTGTTTTACAACAACCATCCTTGAATGTCTTCAAACAGGTGTTATCATACAAAGAAGAGCTATCGCATGAATTGATTGACATCGGATTAAGTAAGGGTTCTGAGTATATGTCAGCATATCAAAAATTAATTGTGAAATTTGTAAGTATATAATGTTGTTTTACTTCTCTCATTTTATAATTAATGGAACAAAAAAATATTTTATATTAAATCTATGATTTATTGTGGGATATAAAACTTGGAGGAAACAAAGTATGGAAATCTTCCAATAGAAGAGTTGTTGACAGAAGGAATGAGATTTGGTTTTGAAAAAATGTGTATCATTCAGGACTCAATTCTTGCTATGCTATGTTTAATTAATACTATTTTAATTAATACTCAATTAAACTTCATAACACGTATCATTTATGACTCAATTCTTGCTATGCTATCTGGACAACCCAAACACTTTATATATATTTAGAATATGAAGTACATGCACCTACCAATATCTTAGCAGGGGTTGTTAGGATTCAAGCTCTTTAACCCCTAGCGATGGAAACCATAAGATAATATTATCCAATAGCTCACTCCATTAGAGATCATAAAAAATGTAGTATACATAATGGTAAGTCCTTTTTGGATCCTAAATTTTTATCCCTCACTTGTACATTATCAACTCCCTCTATCTTCTCGATAACAAGCACATTAGGTAGCACTAGGGTTTTCAAATGCCACAAAACCCTAACTTATTTTCTTACCCGATATAAATGATAAAAGTATTTATTTTCTCCTCTAGGTATAAGTCATAGTATTCCTAGTCTCCTTAGGACAAAACCTTGACCCTAGTCTTCCCTTGACATTCCTTTGAGAAGCCTAGTTGTTAGTTTCTTAGTTGATTCAATCCATAATTTGACCGTTTTCTAGGGCACACACATGATTCTCCTCTTTATATGTATGACATATATAAAATACATAAGTTTTGAGGTTACATTTCATGACACACCATAAAAAGTAATGATATTCTACCAAAATTCCTCCAGGGATACTTGAAACCATTATTATTTTCCCTTCACCATCTATGGGAGTTTATTGCATAGGCCTACCCAATTTTTGGGTTAGAGAACACAAGTAGAAAAAGGATCCTCCCAAACCCAATCCCACAAAACCGTTGATGCCATGCCATTTCCATGTCATGCCTTTCCACGCCAGGCCATTTACATTCCATTGTCTTGCATTTCTAGTCCACTCCATGGAATTCCATTTCCATTTCCACTCAATTTCCATGTATTTCCATGCCATGTCTTTTACATGCATTGATATGCCATGCCATTTCCATGCATTTCCAATCCATGACATGCCATGTCATTGTCATTCCATTCCATTTCCATGCCTTTCCTTGCCATGCCATGTCTTTCCTTTGTATTCTTTGTCATGCCATGCCTTGCATTTCCTTTCTATTCTATGTCTTTCCATGCCATGTCATGCCTTTCCCTCCATAGTCATGCCTTTCCATGCCATGTCATGCCTTTCCTTTCCATGCCATGCCATGCCATGCCATGCCTTTCCTTTCCATGCCATGTCATGTATTTACCTACCATTTCATGTCATGTATTCCCTTGCCATGCCACGACTTGCCATGCCATTCCTTTCCTTACCATGCCATGCCATGCCTTGCCTTCCATTGCCATGCCATGTCATGCCTTTCCAAGCCATGCCATCCCAAGCCATGTCATTTCCATTCATTTCCATTCCATGCCAATGCTATTCCATGCCAATCCATGCCATGGCATTCCATTTCTATTTCAATCCATGCCATGGCATGCCATTTCCACGCCATGTATTTCCTTTCCATGCCATTCCATTCCATGTATTGTCTTTTCATGCCTTATCATGCCATGCCTTTCATTTCCTTGCATTGCATTGGATTTCCTTTCCATGTCATGCCATGCCATGCCATGTCTTACCTTTCCATGACTTGTCATGCCATGCCTTGCCTTTCCTTTCCATGCCATGCCTTTCCTTTTCATGCCATGCCATGCCTTGCCATGCATTGCAATGCCATGTTATTTCCATATCAATTCCAATCGTATGCCTTGCCATTCCATGCCTTGCCTTTCCATGTCTTTCCTTTGCATGCCTTTCCTTCCCTTTCCTTGGTATGGTATGGTATGGCATGACATGCCTTGCCCTTGTATGATATGGTATGGTATGGTATCCTTGGCATGGCATGGCATGGTATGGTATGGTATACCTTTCCTTTCATTTCCAATCCATGGTATGGTATGCCTTGCCTTTCCTTGCCTTGCCATGGTATGGTATGGTATGGTATGGTATGTATTGCCTTACCTTGCCATAGTATGATATGGTATGGTATACTTTGTCTTTCCTTGCTAAGACACGGTATGGTATGGTATGGTATGCCTTACCTTGCCATGGTATGGTATGGTATGGTATGCCTTACCTTGCCATGGTATGGTATGGTATGGTATGTTTTGCAAAGAAAGGAAAGTGGAGGCACAATATGCAAGGTATGAAAGTGAAGGCAAGGAAAGTGAAGGTAAGGTAAGGTATGCCATGCCTTTCCTTGCCATGCCATGCCATGAAATGCCTTGAATTTACATTCCATGTCTTGGATTTCCTTGCCTTTCCATGTTATGGTATGGTATGCCTTGCAAGGCATGGCAAGTGAAGGCAAGGCAAGTGAATGCAAGGTATGCAAAGTATGCAAGTCAAGGAAAGGAAAGTGAAAGAAAGGTATGGCATTCCTTGCCTTGCCATGCCATGCATTTCCTTTCCATTCCATGCCTTGCCTTACCTTTCCTTCACTTTCCATGCCTTCCCCTGCTATTCCTTGCCTTTCCATGCCATGCCATTCATTATCTTGCCTTGAATTTCCATGCCATGCCTTCCCATGAATTCCCATGCCTTGCTTTCCGATGCCATGGCTTGCATTTATTTCACTTTTCATGCCATGCCTTTCCATTACATGCGATGCCTTGCCTTTCCATGGCATGCCTTGCCATGCCATGCCTTTCCATGCCATGCCTTGCCTTTCCATGTCTTTCCTTTGCATGCCTTGCCTTGTCATGGTATGGTATGGTTTGGTATGCCTTACCTTGCACGGTATGATATGGTATGGTATGGTACGGTATGCCTTGCCAAGACAAGCCGTGGTATGGGATGATATAGTAGAAAAATTGTTAGATTATTACATCAAAATTTACGACAAGCAATAATGGTAAGTTTGTTTGTTGGATGGGGGCAAGGAATTTGGTTTGAACCCTAGTCCGTAAAATGAAAATTTGATGAATTTGGTCTAAACCTTTCGCATAAAATGAAAAGTCGTTGGGGGTTTATTTTTTGAGAACCATTCATATCACATTTTATATACACATTTATAAGAATAAACATAAAAGTCATTAAAGTTGTTTAAGAAAAAAAATTGTTTTTTTTTTTTTTTAGGAAAATAAGTATAAATCAGTAGTTAATAGTAAGAGTTGTTGGAGTCTCAACGATATAAAAATTAAAAAGGTGTTTTTATAAATTTCGAAGGTTGATGAAAATAAAGTAATAGAAAATATAAAAGTGTTTTTCTCAAACTTAACAAAGCGTTTTTCTAAATTGCGAAGGTTGATGAAAAGAAAGTAATAGAAAACATCATTAAAATTTTGGTTATAGTAACATTCACATTGTAAAGCTAAGGGTTCAACTTATCTTATCTTCAAGCCACTATAAGCAGGTACACTTAAGGTATTTGTCACACAATGCTGTGTGAATTCATAGTGTAACTTAACCTCTATCCAAAAGCGATTAATAATTTTGATAGGTAATTAATCCATATAAAGTTTTATAACCGTAACTTTCTAAGAAGGAAATCATAAGGATAAGGATGACATCTAATGTCAGAGGCGGATTTCCCTGCAAGAGGAATGAAAGATTTAGATTTAATGGAGTCGATTATGAAGGAGAGCATTAGTCGATATAATTAAGTGGACAAACCTAACTTTCCGGCAATTACATTTTTGATTTTCTGTCAATTCACTGTTTTGTTTTGATATCTTAAGTTTTCAAAAGTATATATATTTTATATTTTTTTATAATGGGTCAAAATTCATAGATATATATTTTTGATATAAATATTTGATATAATTTTCTATGTATAATTCAAGTGTCTTAAAGGTTTTTGAGTATGATGAACTGGTTTCTACATTGAAAATTGGATTTTAAACAACAAAAAAATGATTTTATGCAAATTTGTGTTGTTGGCTTCCATAAAAAAAAGTCATTTCGTAGAATAGTTAGACAACACCTTAAAGTTTGTCGTAGTCTAAACATTCTATGAAATGACTTTTTTTCGACGATTTTCTCCAAAAGCATCTGCCCGAAATCCGAAAAGAAATTATTAGATCCATAGATTTGAGTGATTATTTCTATATAATGTGAGTGTTCCAAAGGTTTTCCATCATGTTGAATCCATTTTTGCATTCAAAAATGGATTTCAAACAATAAAATAATTGATTTCGTGTAGATTTATGTTGTCAAATTCCAGCGAAAAAATCCATTTCGTAGAACAATTAGACAACACCTTAAAGTTTATCATGGTCTAAACGTTCTATGAAATGATTATTCTTTGACAATTTTTTATGGGAAAATTTGCCCAAAATCTGGCAAGAAATTGTTAGATCCGCAAATTTGAGTGATTATTTATGTATAATCGGAGTGTCCCAGAGGATTTTCAGCATGTTGAATCCATTTCTACGTTCGGAAATGGATTTTAAACTACAAAAAATGATTTCTTGCATATTTATGTTGCAGGATTTTGACGAAAAAACCCATTTCGTAGAATAGTTAGACAACGCCTTAAATTTTATTGTAGTCTAAATGTTCTACAAAATGATTCTTCTTCGACAATTTTTTCCATGAACATTTTTCCAGAATTCGACAAGAAATTGTTAGATCTGTATATTTGAGTAATTATTTCTGTATAATGAGAAGGTCCCTAAGGTTTTTCAGCATGTTAAATCCATTTTTGCATTCAAAAATCGATTTTAAACAACAACAAAAAATGATTTCATGCAGATTTATGTTGTGAGAAAAAAGCCATTTCATAGAACAATTTAGACAATGCCTTAAAGTTTGTCGTATTCTAAACGTTCTACAAAATTATTCTTCTTCGATGAATTTTTCGGGAACATATTCCCGAAATTTGACAAGAAATTGTTAAATTCATAGATTTGAGTGATTATTTCTGTATAATCCGAGTGTCCCAAAGTTTTTTCAGCATGATGAATCCATTTTACATTCAAAAATGAATTTTAGACAACAAAAAAATTGATTTCATGCAGATTTATATTGTTAAATTCCAACAACAAAAAAATTCATTTTGTAGAACAGTTTAACAATTCCTTAAAATTTAATTATATTATTGATTACTTATATTACTGATTACTAACCGTAATCGGGGTTTATTTGAATTTTACTCGATTTTTGTATAATAAGAGGGGCTTTTAAGAATCACCTAAAGTACAAGTATAATAAACTAAAAGTTCGCTCATATACAAAGGGAGTGAATAGAACTCGTAATAATTGTATGGTCATAAGTGACAAATGGAGGGTGAAAACGTTTTCTTTTAATTCATATTATTTAATCCAAACACTCGTGGATCAAAGAGAAAGCAAGAAAAAACAAGAATAATTTTGATCCATGAATTTGGAGGATTAATATTCATCCACAACATCTTTTAACAAGTAGAAAATAAAAAATAATCGAAACATTATTATAGGTGTAAAAGTTTATGATAAACCTATTAGGTTTGGGTTAAACTGGTTAAACTATAATTTATAATTCATTGATATTGGTATGGAGTTAAGGATAAGTGTTACTAAAGAAGCAATGACCAATAATCATAAGGAAAAGTAATACAATTTTATTGGTTTTGGAGTATATCTCAATTTTTTTATTATCTAATAGGTGAAGTTTTATTTATACATAATGATGTAGTTATACATATAAATGTCGGAATTGTATTAATAAAATCTAAGCCAATAATTCTAACTAATGCATTTTTTTTTAACAAAACAAAATAAATAATATCCAAAAAATTAGAAAATACCATTAATTAACGAGAGAAAATATTAGAAAAAAAATGCCTATGAAGAGGATTTCCATTTCTCATTGATAAAGTGGTTTAAAATCTTGAATGGACTTAATATCATATATTTAGTGTGAATTAAGTAAAACAATTCAAACAAGTAGTTGAGCATATGGTTGATAGAGATAAGAATGTAATAAATAAGCTTGACCAAACTAAGCAAAAGTCTCTGGAAGAGATAATTAGAGCCCTTGATCTATACTCATAATCAACTATCTAACTCATCTAAATATGTATAAATAGAGGTGATATCTAATGCCCAAGATAATGAGTTTTGTTTGTTCATCATGATGCTTAATACATGTTCCCTCTCTTGTGTTGTGCATTCTATGAGTTCTCTATTTTCTTAATTTCCTTCTCTTGTGTTGTGCATTCTATGAGTTCTTTGTTTTCTTGATTTGGTATCAGAGCGAATGGTCATTGGTCACTTGCGTGAAGAGGAGGTGTTGGTTGTTGTTTGCTGCCAATAAGAAGGAAGCAAAGTTGCATGAAGAGGAGCCATGGTCATTGGTTATTGTTGAGTTGATGCAGGAGCATCGTAGAAAGCCAAAGCATGTGCCTAGTCAAAGGAATAACTAAATGCACAGATGCAAAAGGACATGTTTTTTATGAAAACGTTTTGAATTTTGAAATATGAAGCATCAATGTAATAGCTAGGAGAAGCGTACTTACATTTATGTCTTGGAGATATGAATAGATCTGGAGAAATTATTCTCATATGTCGAATGTAATAGGCATTTAAGTTTGTTTAATGAAAATAGGTAGATTTGATTTAATAAATTAGACAATTTAGAAGTGTAGGAGGGAAAATGGATATAGACACCCTCACCCTTGTATCATTGTAATTTTTTATGATCATTCAGAATTCATAAGCTATAGAGTTGTAGAGAAGAACCCATGTACATGAGCACTTGAGTTAATATATGAAGATTTGACTCAACTTTCATGGTGTTATGATGCTTACTATTTACATTTGTTGAATGGTATGTTTACAGTTGTTTTGTTTCTCTGTTATGTATTTGTTTCAATGTTGCATTGCGTATGATTTCATGGTGAATGTATGAAGTCTCAGAGAGGAGAAAAATGAGTTTCAATTGTTTCTCTTCCTGAGAATTCATGTAAAGAGTGCAGTGAACGTCTGCAAGGTGTGCGTTGACGAGGGTCTGAGTTTTATCTCAGAAATCTCAGGAGAGATATCATTGTTCTCATACCAACTGAAATGCAGGTGAAACACAAAGCCGTGCAAGGTGTGCGCAGGACAATTGAAGCCTTGGATTTTATAAATCCATAAAGAATATTGAGATATTTCTGTTGCAAAGAGTGCACAGGGTCAGAGACTTAAATAACCATAGGTTATTTGAAGATTTGCTGCAAGGAGTGCAAGCAGGGATCCTTTTGGGAAGCTTGAGTTTACAAGTGAAACCTTAGGAAGGATAACACCTTTGAAGTGTTCAAAGGGAGATGGAGATCGAAATCGTCTCATAGAAGTCAAGTTCAAGCGGGAGAACACCGAGTCGTTTGGGTAGAAGTCATTGAGGAATGCATCTGGTGGTCAGAATTCTCCGTGGAGAACTCGTGAAATCACGAGGACCGTAGGATCCAGAGGAGTTGTAAGGTGGTTAGGAGTTGGATGAATCCACCACCCTGACATCAAGAGTCAGCACGAACTGTTGATCGTGGTCAGTTTGAGCCGATAGATCATTTCGTGGATTTGGGGTTCGTAAGTTTGGAGTGCAGGCAAAAATCCTTGGTCACTCTAATTCCCGAATCACGAAAGGGATTTTCGAGGTGTGAAATTTTGGCATTTCGGTATTTTGGGGTTCATCATTCTAGAAATTCCGATGACAAGGAGTCAGGGCCCTTTGCATTATAAATCTTGAAGTCGTGAAACACGACGTGTCTTTGGAGTGGAATTTAGGCATTTCAACTTTCCAGGGTTCGGGAAGTAGAGGAGGCAGTGACTTTGGAATCGAGTGTTTCAAACTCTTGGTTCGTGAAATCCCAAAGAGGGAAAGGAAAAAATCCCAAAAAGATTGAGGGACCATAGTCGTTGGGTACCAATTGGGTTTCAGGGTTTCGAGACTCAATAAGTGGAGTTGCATGGTCAACACAACTCCCGAAATCGCGAAGAGAGAAACACTGAAAGGTGGGTCCCAAGTATCAGTGAGAGGATACATGTAGCGGAAGTCAAAGGAGGGGTCAAGCTTTGGC